>SRMA01024439.1:0-11720 GCA_007224835.1 Danionella cerebrum
CGCACTCTAGAGCCCTGGTTTAGCTTTAGGGTTTTTATAGTTCACCAAACTGAATGAACTTTTATGAATAATTCTGCACTGAATTTGCTCCATATTATTTACTGCTACTCGTTTACCAAATAAAAATATCTGCTTGAACTTTATGCATTTGTCAGATGATTTCATGCAACGCAGCTTATATCTCAAGGAGTATACTCTTTTGAAGTTCAAAAGAGACTGGGACACCCCTTCTCCTCACATGAATGCAAAAACTGAGTG
Source organism: Danionella cerebrum (assembly GCA_007224835.1). Taxonomy (NCBI): domain Eukaryota; kingdom Metazoa; phylum Chordata; class Actinopteri; order Cypriniformes; family Danionidae; genus Danionella; species Danionella cerebrum. Next base: position 259 of record SRMA01024439.1, read on the forward strand.
GAAGGGGGAGGGCTAAGGAGTAGAAATGGAACTCTGCGCTGTTGGTTCACTTTTGAACATTTGCTGATGAGATTTAAGGCCGTGTTATTCACTGCTTTGGAAAAATTCTTCATTTTGGTTGATTAAATTGAATGTTGCAAAATGGTGATTTTTTTTTTTTTTTTTTTCTATTTATTATCATTTACTTTGGGGTTAAAAGGTGCACCGATGGCATTCAAGTGGCTTTTAAGGCTGTGAATCTGAAGTTCCCAGAGTGCACATTGAATAAAGCATGGTGTCGTGTGGGGGGGCTCAGGGCCTGTCTGTGCTCATTTTTTTAAGCTTTTTTTTCTTTGGCCCATTAGCTCGCGATGGGCTGCAGTCGGTTCTTTCGGTCGCTTTTCTGCTAAAGCCGTTGGGATTCTCTGTACAGAGTTTATTCCTGTTTATGTAATCTCTGAACGATAAGACTGCTGTGCCTCCCTCCAGACTCTTCCTGGACTCTCCTCTTTACTCTTGTAGTGGACCCAGACCAAGCTTTTTTTTTCTTCTTTAAATCAAATCTTTTTCCTCACGGACTTCTGGCACGAGTGGCTTCATCCTCATGAGTGACCAGGGGTTCCAGACTAGCCCCGGTGCTTTTCTGATTGTTGTTTGCTGATTATATTTCAGGTTGCTGTGGTGAAGATGAAGAACACGGAGCGTGTTTACGCCATGAAGATCCTCAACAAGTGGGAGATGCTGAAGAGGGCTGAGGTAAATACATTTCAGCTCCAGGATCCTCATCACAGCAAAGCCCCAGTGCTTATTGGGATTACGGTGCTGATACTGTCCGAAAATGCCTGAGTTGTGTTCAAATATATTCCGTGAGCACTCTGCACGCTACTTGGAAAAATGTAATAAGTGTAAAACTACTGTAAAAAGATAAAGAGAAAATAACAGTGATTTGTGTGATACACCGCGTCGCGTTCCTGATGACCCTGTAATGGTGGGCTACTGGTGCCACACTGCAGAGTAACTCCAGATTGTTGACCTTTTCCAGTAGCGCTTTGACCGTAGTTTTCCCATCTTTCCTTCAGGAAAATTAAACTCTTCTGTGAGAAGAGAAATTCTCTCTTGATTAACTTGGCAACATGAATCCTCATGTGGTGAGAAGACCATCGGTGAGTGCCTTGGAGATTAGCAGCCCGGCAGCCAATCACAGCAGAGGATTTTGTGCCTTTTTTGTGCCAAAAACGGCAGGTTTGCTCAACCAGCGATGTGCCGCTGGTGAAAAAACACTGCAGAACCTGTTCTGGGTTAGAAGGCTGCCGGGTCGAGGGGCTGTGGACCTTCGCAGGTGTGAGGGAATGTGTGTGTTGCTCTGTGAAGGACTGGCAATCTGCTCCAGGGTGCACCCCCACAACAGCCTAGCCCCATTGCTGCTACTGTAACACAGTTGATGGCAGAAAGAAAACTCATTTTGGTCAGCTTTAGTGAGGACTTTGCGTTTGCGGGGCAGGGATTTAAAGGTATTGATGAGTGGCGGAGTGAATCTGTGCTTGAGCTTTCAGTGTCGTCTCTGTACGCAGACGGCGTGCTTCAGAGAAGAGAGGAACGTCCTGGTCAACGGAGACTGCCAGTGGATCACCACCCTTCATTATGCTTTCCAGGATGACAACTATCTTGTGAGTTTCTCTGTTCTAATCTCAAATTAGAGATCTATTACTTGTGATTAAAAGAAGAGTGAAGGCTAGTGTTGTGGTCAAGACGCCTTGACCGAGACTAGGCTGAGGTCAGAGAGTACTGAGACCAAGAGCAGAATCGAAACAATTGCTTTCTTTATTGCTAGCGACAGGCGTTTTACATGTGAGCGCTCTCCTTTTTCAGTTATTTTCTCTAATGAGCAACAAAAAAAACCTACATTTATGTAACATTTATATCAGGGATGCACCTCAACCACTTTTTAAAAGCTAATGTGTTTTTTTTTTCTGGTTCTCACTGATTTTTTGGGATGACACAGTGAGAGTAATTAGAAAACGGATGTACTATATATTTGTAGTAAATCACCATCAGTGACGTGACAGCGACTTGGAATCTCGTACTTTGGTTCCAAAATGTTAAGAAGGTGACTATTTCCCACGTCATCAACACCTGAAAGTGGTTGTCAAAAACATGTGTTTTTTTCTAGACTCGAGTTTATTTTCGTTTAATTTTCCTCTAAAAAAAACTAGGTGGGGCCATTTGATTGACAGGGCACAGAGCTGACTGACAGCAAGTGTCATGTCGTGAGAAAGATTGTTTACGCTGCCAACAATCGAATTGAAAGAAGTCACTCTCAAATTCATCTTTAAAATGACAAAAAATGTACATAACAAGCTGCGTGTGTAAGCCAGACTCGAGGCGGAGCTCTGAAACCACGATGGTTACACCCATAACAGGAAGTGGTTGTGTAAGACTCTCGGTTATTTGTTTACTCCCGGTTATCTCTTGCCATTTTTCCCGGTTGGTTGCTGAAAGCTAACGTTACTGCTAGCGGCACATTCTCCAGGCTCATTTTTGTGTTTTAGTTTCAGATATTTGATCATGTTTCTCGTATTAGAAGTACCTCCCCTCGACATCATTGATTCTTTTCCACACCGCTGATGCTGTCTCTGTGCACGGAACGTTCTGTTGAGGACGTCGCAGGGAATCAATCTTTGGAGTGTTTTTATGAGTACATGAGCTCAGTATCGGTGCATCCCTAATTTATAAACCCCATGTGTACATTTACTCAATTCAACTCCCCATCAGTGAGGAAGAAAATATCATCATCATCATCAGCAGCAGTTACAAAACATTTACAAAACGTCTCATCCGTGGCTTAATTTTAAAAAAGCATTAAAAAAAACTATTTTCAGAATAGTGTCGCCAGGATCCTGATGAGAGTTACCATGTATGAACGCATCACCCCCATTCTGCAAGCTCTTCAGTAGCTTCCAGTTTACCATCGCGTTGACTATGACATTTTCTGGCACACGCCTTTGTTTGCCGCAGTATGAGGCTAGGTTCACACTGCAGCCCGGTGCGACCCAAATCCCATGTGTGACCTGTATCAGATTTATTCATGACCGTCTGAGCGGCTCAAATTCAATCTTTCATGTGTGCTCCTAGATCGGATGCGTATCGGATTCTCCCTTTTTTTTTTTTTTAAAGTGACCTGTGTCTGAACGGCCGAGACGGATGTATTATATTTGGCAGATGCACATGCTCTGTTTGCTGAAGACGGTAACCTGGAAACACAAATGAAATGAGTCAGCGGCGTGCAGTTTGATGACATCATAAGATACTTTGTAGAGCAGTAAAAGTGATTTTTATCACACCGTCACACTTTTTTATACCGGGCCATGCCTAGTATGGTGTTCACATGAGAAAATCTTTGTTACACGTTGACATGACACGTATGTTGAGATCCAGTTTGTTGCTCAAGTATGATTTAATGATCTGTAATAAACTCCTACGTAAAACTATAAATGTTAAGAAAGTTATATTTATTAACATAAGGACCCTTGTGTGGCAAAGCCAAATAAATTAGTACAATTCAGGTACTAGTTTGACTGTGCTCCCACTGTTAACAATGATCACCAAAATAATCAAAGTCAAGAAGAGGCTCTTTGGACTTCCGTGTTATTCCTTGTAACACAGAAAATTATAATCTGTTAATGATGTTCCCGCTCCTGCACGCTCCCGTTGATTTTTATTTCCATCCCGATCACGAGATTAATAACAAAAGTTTTTCCCATCCCACGGTAATCACGAGACCCGCATGAAATCCCGACAAATGTCATTCTCTATGAGGCGTCACACTGGCAAACTCGCACCTCTTCATCGCGCATTTTTTAGTAGTGAATGATTACTGTGCCGCTGCTCTCCGCTCACAGCACACAATCACTGTGGAGGCACGCGGAACGTACATGTCACCCCAGCAACAAGCCGTACAACAAACTCATGCTTTGCTTCATGATGCTACAGTTCTGTTATAAACCATGGGCTCCTACCCCGCACATCGTATGTTCCGGCGATGTGACTATCGCGCATGCGCACATCACGATGTCAAAACAGAATATCGTTCAGCCCTACTACCCACCATTCAAATCTGTTCACGGCTGACCAATTATTCACGGCCGACCACACCCCTTTCTCATGGGCCACTGCTGAGTCTCAGGGCTTTTAAACAGGTTTGATTTTCTTGGAACCCGATGATTCTTGGTCGCCCCATGTGTACGACACGCGATTAGCCAAACTCTTAAATAGTCATAGAACTGAAAAATGTCACATTGATTGAATATTCCACCCATCAACGTAAAAATGTTTAATCTCTGAGAAATGAAGTGAGGTAGACATGAAGAGCTGACGACATCAGAGCCAGAGTCCTTGAAGTGTCGCTGCTGAGATTATCGGGTTCTTTGATGATGTCACTATATTGATGTACAAGGTCTGTGATTGTGTTATCTCTCCGTCTCCTCCTGCAGTACTTGGTGATGGATTATTATGTGGGCGGAGACCTGCTGACGCTACTCAGCAAGTTTGAGGACCGGCTTCCAGAAGACATGGCCAAGTTCTACGTGGCAGAGATGGTGCTCGCCATCCACTCGATCCACCAGCAGCGCTACGTGCACAGGTGACCAGAACGTCTGCCACCGCTATTTATTTATCCTTCATGAAGCTGCTGCTGCTTTTCTACAGTTTGTGACGGTTTCTCACTTGTTTAGGGTGAACTCCTCTGCAGCAAGGAGGTCCCATCACTAAAACAAACGGTTTTCAAGAGTTGAAGCTCAAAACAGGTTTATCTGTAGAGTCGTGGAACAGGAAAAGTTGAGCGTGTTCCGGGAGTTTCAGAGTTCACCGTGTACCTTCATAACGTTGTGGTTGTTCTCTTAAAATATCATATGACCTCTTCCTGCTGAAAGTGGCCTTTTTCAGTTTGAATCAGCTCAAATGTGAGCCGCTCTCAATGCAAGGCTTGATCCAGACCAAACAAGACCTGGCCAGTTCAGAGTTTTACCCTTATCTTTGCAAAAGTGCTTGTGGTCAGTGCTCTGCTTGAGCTCTGGCCACTGGAGTCCGGTCCCGTGCGAGACACGGATGGCTGTGGTGTTCTGGTCTGGGGCCTCTTCCGGGCTGCTTGTCCTGAGGAGCTGTCCGGTCCAGAGCCCCCTCTTCCTTCCTTCCTTCCTTCTTTCCTTCAGCTCTGAAGCAGCTGCAAGAAGTTCATTAAAGCAAAGCTAATATAAAACTGTGGTTTGGAGTTCTGTTGTTTTCGATCATCTTAAAAACAGAACTACAATCCAAGAAAGGGCCAGACTGCCCTTTCCACTTGTGCCCACAGTTGGCATGAGAAAAAAAAAGCACAGGGTGCTGTAACTTTTCTGCTTCGTTTTTGGGTTCCAATGATTCCGTTACCAAATAATTTACAGTCAGAGGCCTGTTGAAGAGCCTTAGAGCAGACGTGCCAGAGTCTAGCCTGAGGGTCACATGTGGGAGTGTCTTAAAGCAGCTCAGCGGTACTGTGGAGCACAGTGTGAAATACACGTATACAAAAAGCTGTTTTATATTCCACCAGAAGATGGCAGCAGGACACGTTGCTATTTCTGATGCTTGATTATTTTAATCTTTTTTTCTGAAATGTTGAATAAATCTAAGAAAGGGATTTTTTTAAAATGAAATACAAAATTGGGCTGAAGCGACTGAAAGCAGGTGACTAGAGTCAAATGAACGGATGAAGCAAAATCGCAATGAAGCTTAAAGAGCTTTTATTTATTTATCTGAAAACCTTTAGTTTCCTTCAGAAGCAACATTTTCTACAACACTCCAGCAGCTGTGACTGCAAATAAAGTTTGATGATTACAAATTCACTCAAAGCCACGTTACAAAAATCAGTGCACCTCAATTATAATCCTAGTGGAAAAGCCACATTCAAATGAATTATATTCAACCTCTGGTAGACGGGGAACTAGAAAAGGCATTATTGAACAAAGAAAAGCCCCTCCCATTTCAATTACTCCCCATGGAAGAAAAAGGTCACAAAACTGTTGTACACAAAGAGTTGAGGTCTACAAGATCAGCACTGATTTACGTTCAGTCACATACAGAACACTGGATTAAAAGCCTGAGCCTTCGAGGTCAGTCCTTCTGTAGTGGTAGAACCTCCTGCTTCAGTCCCTCTCCGTCATTTACCAGATCACAGAGCTAATGATATGAATTGTGATATGTGTTATTTACATCACTCTGCTCTTTGAGCCAATCAGAGGAGCTTGCTTGCATCACATGCTTCATAGTAACCAGGCTCTCGGGCCGAGGCGGCTGACTGAACTCATGATGGCCCTCGACTGTACCACCATTCATGGCTGCGCCGACACCCAGAAGAGCGTGAATGCTGCGTGCTTGAGGGAGAGATGATGTTTGCTCTGTACCCGCTGTGCTCACCATGGTGCCAGGACTGGGAATCAGAGGGCACTATGTGTGTGGCCCATTTGTCAAGAGACAGGGATTGAGTGTGTTTGTAGGGTGGAGGGGGTGGGGGTGGGGAACAAAGGCAGGCTGTTTGCATGGAGAGCAGGGCATGGCTGGGCACTGAGAAGCAGCCCCTGGGGCGAGTTGCCCACTGGAATAAAAACATTGCCGCGTCAGCTGTGCGGTGAAGGCGGTGGAGTGCCGTGCTTTTCCTTCTCTGTGAGTCAGCTTTAAAGCACCTCAAGTGGACCACAGGTCGCTCCTGGAGGCTGAACGTGTGCAGATACGTTTTGAAATGCATTAAAATGATAATTTAAAGAGGAAGCAGACCAAACGTATCGTATAATGCTGCCGTACATTTTTCTCTACTAAAATTGGTAAGAATTACTTTTGTGCCAGCAGTGCTGGAGTAAATGTGTAGAAAGTTGTGTGCTCTTCCAGTAGGTCACACTTTTCACAGCTTTTGGATGTTCGATCTCGTGCAGCGCCGCTGTGTAGAACCCTACTGTTATTGCTTTCGGTGCGTTTTTAAAGACCTATAGCGTTTCGAAAAATGAAACCGAATTTCATCTGAACCGGTGAAAATATACGTCTCATTGCGGTTTGAATAATGGCTGTTGCAAACTGGCTCTATAGCACCACCTACATTCAGCACACGTGTTTGATACCAGTTTACCAGTACACAGGATGGTGAACTGCCAAGCTTTTGTTAAGCTATGCTCGTATGGTGGTCGTCACGAACAGGAAGTCTTTATATCCTCCTTAACAATGTCACCAGTCTACATCTGCTAGAAAAACAATTCCAAAACAACAGAGAGTCGATGGCCTTCCTTTGATTGCTTTAATGGATTTTAACTTTTAGCAAACTTTCTAACAGAAACACGGTTTCATGCACAAGAGGAGACAGATGGAGAGACACTTCTGAGAACACGTCACAGGGTTTCTCTAAGTTTCTCTACAGAACAGCACTTTCCACGTTATAAACGTTATTTCTTTTACGACACCTTCACTCTAACATTTGTTATAACACATTATTGGTAATCTATACGTAATGTTTCGCTGTGTTGTTGAAGTGTTTTGAAGCACATCAGACCCTTTTTGCACTGGGAGATAGGAGCGCCACGACCCAGCAGCACAGCCCGATGGCAGACTAAACTAGCCGATAATAGAGCAGAACTGCTTCTGGTTGTTCGTATCAATATAAAATATGAATAATGTTTTTCCTGGTAAATTTAAAAATGCAAAGTAGGGGAGTCGAAACCAGGCGGAGGTGTATTATTCCTTTTGTGCTACTACTACCTGGTTTTATCACCAAAAAGTGAAGACAGAACTGAAACAGAAACAGCTTTGTAGGAGGATTAAAACTGTGAGGAACCAGAAATCTCAAGGAAGGTAGTACATTGTGTGGAAGCATCTTTTGCAGATCAGAAATCACGAGTAAGACGTTGGCGTATGATGATAAACATTGTATTTCCAATCGTTTGCTTACTCTCGTGTAATGTAATAATGTCGAATGTAATAATGATGTGGTTTCTTTATTCGTTTTGTACAACACTTCTTGAATGAAACCCGTGTTTCCTGTTCCCTCAGAGACATAAAGCCAGACAACGTGCTGCTGGACATGAACGGTCACATCCGTCTCGCTGACTTCGGCTCCTGCCTGAAGATGATGCAAGACGGGACGGTCAGTATCTCTAAACTCGGGTGTAGATCTCAAACCAGACGCAGCGCTTGTCTGGCTCGCCAGGTGGTCTCCATCTCTGATGGCATCGGCAAAGTACCGAAAAAGCAGCCCAACTACTGGATATGATCTACTATTAATGTTAGAGTGAAGGAGTCAGTGAAATGAACAATGTGGAGAAATCTGGTCGACTCTGTTAGAAAAACAGAGATGAGACAGATGCAACAAAAGAGGCTCATCGCGGCTGATGTTCAGAGATGTTTGAGGCTTTGAAAGCTGGATCCACAGTACGCTTCTACAGTGCTGTTCAATTGTAGCACGGTGTTTAAAATATAAAATGATTTGTTCAAACATTTCCTGTTGTCACTGATGCAGGTCCAGTCCTCGGTGGCAGTGGGCACGCCCGACTACATCTCCCCCGAGATCCTGCAGGCCATGGAGGACGGGATGGGCAAATATGGGCCCGAGTGTGACTGGTGGTCTCTAGGCGTCTGCATGTATGAGATGCTTTATGGAGAAACACCCTTCTATGCCGAATCCCTGGTGGAGACTTATGGAAAGATCATGAACCATGAGGTGCGAGTGCTGGGATGATTTTTTTGTAATTCTTAATTTATGGAACCAGAGGCTGTTTCAACAGGATTTATTTAGTTTATCATTAAATGATTATTTGTTTCCTTCTAAAGTCTATTGATTGGAATGTTTCACCGCACGGCAAATTAAATCAACCAACCCCCCGCATCCTCCCTCTCACAATAAGAAACACACTGAGATAAATTAGCAACTGAAATCCTCTTTGTAAACAGAACAGTGATTCATCTACAAAACGAACAAATATCTTAACCTTTAGAAGTCCCTGCTGCCGTTGAATGCCACAATCCACTGATTGTTTGAGTTTGACTTTAAATATAATAATCAAATATAAAAAACAATGTATGTGTGTGTATATATATATATATATATATATTATGCGTTTCAAAAGGTTTATTAGATTTGACATTTTTTGTCAAATCTAATAAACTGCATTACTGCAGCAAATGAAGGGATACGCTGCAGCCTCAGAGCAGTGGCACTTCCTGTGGCCAGCACTAGGTTTTCAGTAGATTTCACTGCGGTTATGCCCCGTACGTGTCCTGGAATGACGACCTGCTGCAGCCATATTCCTCGAGTATTACCCCGGAACAGATTATGGTTCCTAACATTATCAGCCTACAAACTGAGATGGAGATATGACAAATTGGTTGCTATGGTTAACAGTCTGGTTGCCATGGAGGGCATAATATAATGTTGCCTTTGTCACTATATGTTGTATTTAAACCAATCCCCAAGTTTTGATCCTTTACCAAAGCTGTGATTTGGTTGCTAGAGAGCTGTTGGTATGAATAATCTTTCTGTTTCCTTTTGATGATTTTTTTTCCTTTTTCCCGGGTTATTTTCAATGGCCATTAATAAATCAATGGTAAATATATAACCTCTTCTGGGGTTCAAATACTTTTGCACCATGGTTGGTATGTTCTTGCACTAAATAACCTTCAGAAGTGTAGTGAGTTTGAAGGTTCTATGAGGTTCTCAGTTTTGCTAAATTTGACCCCATGTTAAGAATTTCTTTTGTGGTACCCGTCTGAAAAGAAGCAACCCGAGGAAACCAGTTTGGGCGTCTTGGCAAGGTTGTGTGGCTGGAACAGTTTAGGAGGAGATGTGCTTTGGGTTTCCGTTTGTGGTTATTGAATTGGAGGCATTGGTTCTATTCAGGAGCGTTTCCAGTTCCCCTCTCACATCACGGATGTTTCCGAGGTGGCCAAAGACCTGATCCAGCGGCTGATTTGCAGCAGAGAGCGTCGACTGGGGCAACAGGGCATCGAGGAGTTCAAGAAGCACTCGTTTTTCTCTGGCATCGACTGGGAGAACATCCGTAACACAGAGGCGCCGTACATCCCAGACGTCAGCTCTCCCTCCGACACGTCCAACTTTGACGTAGATGACGACGTGCTTAAAAACCCGGTCGGTTTGGCTCTTGTCGTCGTCTTTTTTCTCCTGGTTCTAGGTTTATTGTTGTTGTGCTCTGTGCCTGCAGGACATCGCTCCACCTGTATCTCACACCGGATTCACCGGGCAGCACTTGCCCTTCGTGGGCTTCACCTACACAACGGAGAGCTGTTTCTCAGACCGGGGAAGCATGAGAGGTGTGGCGCTGACGGATGGAGGCAGCGGGGAGGATCTTCATGATGGGGGCCTTCAGGTGGAGGCCTTCGAGAAGAGGATTCGCTGCCTGGAGCAGGAGAAACTGGAGCTCAACAGGAAGCTGCAAGGTAAAGCATCAGATGAGGTCATCTCTGCCTCTCATCATTTCATGTACAGTTACATCAAAATTGAATCTGTAAATCTATTCAATCCAAAAACTGAGACGTTTTTAGGATTATTTTGCACCCAATTGGTTAATTTTTTTAAAGCAATCTTTTAGTTTTTGACACATTGCTGTAATTAAATTCTCAGCAATCTTGCGTCGTACAGATGTTGACACTAGCTCTGGCCGTGGAACTCTTAGCTTAACAAAGTTCATTGATACAGAACTGATGCTAACAGAGCGCAAACGCGAGGAAGGTTACCCCTTCCTTCAGAAGTTTTATTGTTGTTGTCGGTGAAATGTTTCATGTCTCTATGTTGACTGAGCCTTTGGTGATTTTCTAGAGTCCACTCAAGCCGTTCAGTCCCTCCATGGCGCTGGACGTGGAGCTGGAACACTTGGACGTGATCGAGAGATCAAGAAACTCAACGAGGAAATCGAGCGGCTCAAAAAGAAACTGGCAGGTATGTGCCCCGGCCCGTGGCAAAGCGAAGTTCTCCGTGATCACTCTGACTGAGGGAGCATCTCTCCTCAGACTCCGATCGGCTGGAGCACCAGCTCGAGGAGGCGGTGGCTCTTCGGCAGGACTTTGAAAGCTCCTCCACCAAACTAAAAGCGCTGGACAAGCAAGTGAAAGCCCTCAAGCAAGAGAAAGAGGAGATCCATAAGGTACGGGAGGATCATGTGGAATGATCAGTGATTTCAGTGTTTGAAAGCAGCTTTGTGTCATTCCCTGAGATCTCACTAGCAGCGAGCGGTTCAGACGCAGTAGAAAAGCTCTCCAATCACAGTCAGCTGCTCGTCTGCATTCAAATTGCATTTTGTTCAAAGACAAATGTAATCATGTGATGTTTTTGTTTTCTACGAAACTATACATTTGCTCAGTTTCATGTTTGCTAGACACATTTAAACATCTATAGAGAGATTAATTGCTTTCCCACGATCGCTTCACAGCTACAGAAACCATCGTTCCATGTTTCACAGTAT
>SRMA01024440.1:0-16177 GCA_007224835.1 Danionella cerebrum
GTGCTGCACACAAAATAAATCTAAAATTAAATTTAATTAAATATGAGCAATAGGTTTTTGATGAAGGGTCTTTACACCCCAAACTATGCACTTAAATGTGCAACTTAATTGAAAAACAATGAGGGATACACAGAGGCATGGCAATACCTCGAGCGGAGGAGGATCCTGAAGTTTTTTTTTCTGATTTCTTAGTCATTTTTCATAAATTCTGAATGATGACAAAAACCTTTACCCCACTCATAGCTAATGGTTGGGTGAAGCCATTTATTAACTATTGATTTTTATTTTTTTTACTACCATTTATTAATAACTCTTTTTATGATTTTAATATAATGGAAATTACCGTATATAAATATTTATGATAGTGAAACTTTCCCAATGACCCTGATCAAAAGTTTACACATCCCAGCTCTTAATATTTCATCTTCCCCCTATAACATCAATGACCGCCTGAAGTCTCTTGAGGTAGTTGTTGAGGTTCTTGATCTTCTGTGTTGATTCTTGACGTTTCTTGATTCTTCAGCACGTTCTTCTTGACAAAAAGCCTCCAACTCTTGTAAATTATTGCATGAACTTCACATTTGACTTCTCCACATATTGAGGTCAGAACACTGAGATGGACACTCCCGGTGTAACCAATCACAAGTGGACTTCTGTTTTGGATCATTGTCGTGTTGGAATGCCCCATGTGCAGCTTCCAGTCAAATATCCTTCGATAGCATTAATCTTCCCATTAATTTCGCTGTGCCTTTGGAACTCACACATCCCCACAGTGGGGATGGTGTTCCGTTCATGTTGAATCATGTTACCAGACCAGAATTGCACAGGGTCATTTGCAAAGTTTCTGTTGTCTTTATCCTTTTAAAAGAGTAAAGACAGTTGTTTGACAATAAACTGCTTCACCCAAGCACCCAAAAATGAGAGGTTTTTTTGAAAAATAGGCAAATAATGGGCAAACTTATGACCACAACACAAATGGTTGTCACTTGTCACATGACGACCGGCTCATTTCTGGAGTCAGCCTCTAGCAATAAGTCAACAAACTGCAGTATTTGGGAAAATGGGGTTGACATTAAAGAGCACCTGTTTTGGATTTTTGTAAAGTACCCTTTGTGCAGTATGTACCATAGCGCTACGTTTGAGGAACATTCAATTTGAGCTTTAATTGTGAAAGTGCATTGTCTTTAATAAAGAGGCATAAACGTACAAAGGCCCTCCCACCACCCATGTGCTAAAACATGGGGGGAGAGGTGCTCCTTCAAATAATAAATTACAGAACAGAGTTTATTTTCATCTGAGATCCCTGCAAATACCACAAAATAACTGTGTTTAGAACGGTCATCAAACCATCAAATCTTTCTTTAACCAAAATAAGTTTTGCAAGCGCAAAGTGTCACAGAAAGGAGAAAGGGTACATTTTGAGAAGAGGGGCAAAAGGTTCAACAACCCTTGACTGCATATGAAAATCGAAGGGAGGGATGTGAAATACAACTTTTGGAGAATGGCATCTACTCCAAGATCTCATTCTCTTCAGACTCCTGTTGCATTGCATCCAGAAGGATGTAAGGAGTCCCCTCAGGTAAACAAGGAGATAAGCACGACAAAAAAAAAAAACTCCCCATAAGTGAAAGGGGGTTGCTATAGGGATGGCTGCTAATTAACCACACAGCACTGGCAGAGCTGGAGAGTGGCAGGACGGGGACTGGTATCTTGACTCATGTGATCTGTGAAGGGTTCACTCAGGTAGATTAAACCTCAAACAGTTGCTTTGTGTGATGGAATAACGAAGGAATGTTACATCTAGGAGCGTAGGAGGTGAATGTTTTGCCTCGGTTACCGAAGAAACGCCCCACAAGCATCTGTCAATTTAGCTACAAAGAAAAATACCACAAGGAAATATGACGGTGGCCATGGGAACTAAAAGGTGTCCATCGGGGACTTCTCTTACGGTATTATTCATTTGTCTGCAGAACTAGGGGGATTATTCTATCCAGCTGAAAAGCTTGATTACCCGTAAGGCATTGGGGACAATAGTGTATCAAAAAGCCAGACGTTCGAGACATGGTCTTGGTGTAATGCCACTCTTCGCAAATGCACACAAATTTCATTCTTGAGCCAGTGATTCTGAACAGATTAATATGCTCAAGACATGAGGCTATCATACTAGGGTCACACATCGCTGCTTGTAACTTAATTTACAACGTGTTTTGTTAACTATTCAGCACAACATTCTTCTTGCGTCTTTTCCTTTTCGTTCTATACCCTTCAGCAGTACTTCATTCCGTGCCTATTTCAAGGGTGTCCTAAAAACACGTTTGGGCCAAAGTGATTTGAAAAAATAAGAGACAACAAAAAGCTGCTCCTACATTCTTCAACAGAAGCATGTGTGACCAAAATGTGGTAAAACCACATAGCTTCATAAAAAAACAGCAAACAATTCTATTGTCATTTAATCCTGCTTTTAAAAAGAAAAAATGCAAACGATAGGGTACAGACGTTCCTTTCCTGAAGACTGGTCAATGAAAAGAAATGCCAGCATTAAACTGGTCTATGGTGTGAAAAAAGTTGGGAATCACTGATGAAAATTAGAAAAAGTTTAGTTGCTTATGCTTAAAAACATCCACCATTTCCACATCATCCAGATTTCACAACTGTCTGTAGCAGTTAATAAGTCAGAGGAGTAGGAACCATTGTGGACTAGGTCAAGAGCATGGCCATTACCCTAAGAAAAAAGGCATGACCATCTTTCCATGACATCATCCAGCCATGAGTTTGAGGGAGGCGTGGAGGAGGGGAGGAATCAGGGGGAGATTGGGAGCGCAGCTGGTGTCAGCCGCATGACCATCTGCTCCTAAATAATGGTTAATGCTGACTTTACAACAGAACCCAAGACACTCATCCTGCTGCACTGCCTGGCCCACTGGAGTCCTGCTTTCCCATTTCAGAGGCCCAGCAGAGCTCATTGCCTCACCCAACTTCCATGAGAACTTTCTGATGAATCTTTTCAACAAACAACTGGTGATCACGAAAAGTCAAAACAACCCTCAACAGCAGTCAAAACGTCACAGTGCTAGTCATAATAATGAGACTGAGAAAAAGGCTTGTTATATTGTACGAATGCGTTAAATCGTCAACATATTCAGAATACTTTTACCCTGGAAGATTTCAAATGATTCACTCCTGTGGACATCATTGACTTCTCCCTTGTTTCTATTCTTCTTTACGGACAAAAATAATGTTGACAAATTGTATAGGACATTTCATACACATTGGTCATTCAGAGATTTAATTAAAGGAGAACGAAAATCTTGGCATTCAACCAAAACATCTGTCCTGAAGTAGCTTTTCTTACACAGCTTTGAGACAAAAAAAAATCTAAGAAAACCCTAATTAACTATTAATTGAATCAAATCCTTATGATTGTTCTTGTACCCACTCGCAATCATCATATTTGATGATATGCATGGGCTGATATCGTTAGAATGGAGACATCTTTCCATGAATGCTACTTTTTTTATTGTTCACCAATCCTGCACACTTCTGTATTTTCATATTTTTGAAAGGTAAATTTTGACAATTTATTCATCCTTCCAACTGAAATTCACACTAGAGGCCTTCTTGCGGCTTGTTAATGCCTGAAAACACAATTCAATCCTTTCCACAAAACTGTCATGTTGGTAATTGTTGGCAGTATGGAAGTAAAATCAGAAAATCTTTTTTTTTTTTTTTACATTGATAAGCAAGAAGTTTTTGATTTTACAGACTAATAGCCCAGCTCTACTTGCACCTATGTTATGAACTTAATTGATTAGATTTCTGATGATTTGTGAATCCGCATTTTGTCTACAGTCTGACAGTTGGTATCACTCTCCAAGTAAACGCTCAAAATTCTACGTCACAGGGGCAAAGAATAGTCTCTGGATGCACCATTCCGTGTACATCACAAAAACACAGTACAGTCATCTTTTAAACCGAGTCTGATTCTTCTGAAAAACCAAATACTGAACAGTGGCAGAAACACAGGTCAACTGTGGCTAGTAGATACCAAACCAGTACCAAGGCGTTGGTGTTCCTAAAATCCAGTGGAAAAGTGGCATTGGCTTATAGAATCGAATCAAAACAACCCCCCCCCCCAAAAAAAAGTACCATGGCCCCCAAAAGGTTGAAATGGTAAAAAATAGAAGAACCATAGGTACATACTAAGATTTTATAAATGTGGAATCTATATTGTTTCAGTACTTAACAAGTGACTTTCATTTGGTTGGTTGAAAACTTACAAAGGGTGGTCTAGTTATCGGCTCTCCAGATTGTTACTTGATCGGTGAAATATTGGTGCTTTTCAACTCACCATACATTTTGCCCTCATCAGAAAGGATGATTTTTCTCCTGCCACACGGTGGGTAAATGGCCAGGGCCTCCTGGAAGCTCTGCTCAATGTCAGGGCTCCACACACCCTCCGCGTCATTGTCCATGGGCTTATCGGCTGAGTCGCTCATCCTCTCAATATCCTCCCCGGCACTTTCACTGCCACTCCAGCTGCTGGGATCCATGGCAACGGCTGGGATCTGGAGGCCGTAGCCAGGACAACTCAAGGTGCTCTGACCTGGGGAAGACATATAAGCAGTTGTAAAATAAAAGTTACAAAAATGTTTGCAGCACTTATCTTCTACAGTGACACTCTGGCCGTAATTATTTCGCTTTCCATTAAGACGTCATAATGTAGAATGAATGCAACAGAGAATTTAATGTCAAAATATGATCGTTTCAAAACATTCATCTAATCAAATTCTTGAAAAAATGGTCCAAGTAACTTTACACTACCAATTACGGTTTCTGCTCTTGCATCTAAAACGAAGAAGAATCACCAGCAAAGATTCTTTCACCATTCATAAAAACATCCAAGCAACAGCTAACAAATGATTTAAAGCCTGTGGGGAACCGAGAAAACATGTCCTCACTAATTTAGAAGAGGCACTTAAGCTAAACCAAAACAGCTGCTGTCTTACAAGGGAACACTTAGAAGCTGGCAAAGATGTCAAACCAGCTTTAAAATTTGTGTTGGAAGATTGCTGAAAGAAAATGTTGATGTAGATAAAGTGATTATCCCAAATAGCATGCAAAAATGCTCACGGCTGATCACAAACTCATTATGAACATAATGGGAGGACATAGTTGCACTGAGAATAGTTGCTTTTGTTGAACAATCCAGATTTCATGAATCTGATCACAAACTGAAACAAAACTGATTTTAATCAGAATAAACAGGTTTAACCTTGAGTTTGTTAAAATCAACAAAACTCTATCTTTTAAAGATAGAGAAAAATACACATTTTACAACAAACCCTTTAGTATTTTAGTTTGGTGCTGGTTAAATCACATGGAGATGAGAGACATTTTTTTAAAGATTGGTTCGATAATGGTTCAATCGAACAATAACCAGTTAATCCTGACATTTATTAGGTTTGCATACAGAGGAGAAGGGAATGGTAATGCAAGTGCCACTGATCAAAAGTACTCTACACTAAAATTTGGCATTGGTGTTTATGAACAATCTGGCAGGTAAACAAACTGGACCCACACTCTGTGTTCAGTCCAGGAGATGGCAGTAGTCTATATTTCATTCCAAGAACAGAATCCTGCATAGAGTTTTCCCATACCGTTGTCTAAACGCACCTCTTTAATCAAAATGGTCGGCACACCTTTAGTAGCTTCTTTGAGCCATGGTCGGCTCAGAAAAGAATTGTGTGAACAGTGTTTGCGTGTTACATAACTTCACGTTCAAGTCCTACACACGCTCTGATTCAATGTCTTCTCTTTCCCAATGGTCACAACAACCTGACGCCGATTCAAGATGTTCAATGGCAAACTTCTCCCGAAGCGAGCCTGACAACAGCCGACAAGAAGGGCAGACCTGCCGAACACACTGAACCAAAGTTCCTCACGGACATCCATTAACAGAATATTTGGCCACTTCCTGACAATAACCTCAATGGTAAGTAATCCCAAAACCATCAAATGTGCACTTTAGCTAAGTCACATTAACTCTTCAAACTACAGTTTTCCCACTTTAAAACATGAACCAAATGTAGAAAGTACTTCAGATATTAGAGGCCATATGTAAATTGGGATGTCTTTCATGTAAATACAACCGGGTCCAGTGCACAAACAGCCAACTGATGCAGAAGTAAATGCTATAATTACTGGTAGGGTAATGTCTCAGATATCTGTGAGATTCTACATGAGTTTTGAATTAGCATCAACAAAAGCAGGCTGGTGGTTTGGACGGCAGAAGATTAAAGAGGGCCCGAGTTTGATGGATTAATCTAAGAGAGAGAGAACACAGCCAGCTCTCGACACACCAGACATCCTCCCTTTAATTTACAAGACGTAACACTTCAAAAGAGAAAGAAATGCAGAATGAAAAAAACAGAACCAACACACCGGTTCAGTCATTATTTAAAATATGCTCAATGAATAAAACTTTTCTAAAACTGTGAAAACTGTCGTTGACTCATATTTTTGGAGTCAAACTTACCATTTTGGAAACTTCTTTTAGGTTACTAGTTGGTGTATAATCAGATTATTTACGATTCCCTCTTATTTAGGAGCCCCACCCCAATGACACAAGATACAACTTCTTGTTTCTGATGCCCACTAGTTTTAAAAAAATGATTCATTAGGTAAACTAATGGGATATTAATAAGGGCATTACACTATATGTTGATGCAGAAATCCCAGTCATTCACTTGTCGTTGCTGATGAGTGAGTAGAAATAACACTTAATATATTAATTAAGAGTTAATACATCTAAAGGGCTACGGGACAGAGGCCCTATATATTTGTGTATATAACTCATACGTAGTGCCAGCCTGTTATTATTTTATATGACTCAGTTTTTTTTTTCATAACTGGATTAAGCGATACAATAATGTTGACTTCTGGGATAAAGCCAATTCAAAACGAACCATGAGACTACTGAGACAAGAATGAGTTTATTGGGGCAACATACTAGCGACACCCGTGCACCAAACCGGTACCATGGGGTACTGGAAAAAAAGTAAAATATAACAGGAAGTGGCAAGAATTAACCCCTTTATTGCCAAAAATAGAATACATGGTACGGTCATCGAGACATATAATATAAATGTTAATTTAAAAAAATGTTCTAGAGCCAGGGTACTCAATGGGAGACCTATAGTCCATATTCAGACCCAGACAAGGTTATATATGGACACAATAATCAACATGCCACTTTAATCATAATCCAAATAAAATTTCAATGGAGCTGTATCCTCTGTTCAATCCCAGGTTGAATGCAGGTTTCTAACCGGGTCCATGATGACGGGGTTGAATATGTAAACAAAGATCCAACCACACCACAGGCTTGCCTAATATTGTATGGTACATTAATTTAGGAAAACAAGGTTAAATTTGAAAGTACTTTCAATTTACTTTATTTTTAAAACATTTCGATAATATTTTATGCATCAAACCCACTTGGCATTTGGAATTTACAAATGTATAGCAATGAAACAGTTACTGGTTTCACCTATTAGAACAAAATATTTTGCCAGTTTTACCAACTATTAATGCTAAAGTTTAGTTCAAATCTTAGGTATATTAACTATAAAATTATATTAAAGTAAAAAAGAATTGCATACAAGCTATCAAAAATGTAAACAATACCTGGGCTTGAGAAACTGTATATACATAAACAAAAATAAAATAAATAACTATTTTCTGCAACATGGAGATTAAAGACTGGATGGATTTCATTTTGATACTATGTTTTATAAAGCTCTAGATCCCTAAAAAATTTAACAACCAATACGGCCAGCTATACGGCATGCAGCGGGTCGACGAAAGCACATTTGCTCTTACAGAGTGCCAGTCAGTGCCAAGATGTTGTGACTGCTGCAATATGGCAGCGCTTACTGCTGGAGAGCGTGGTGCTTGTGCCGGAGCCTGGGGTGGCAGATGGAAGGCCGAGATTAGTCATGCAACAGTGTACTGTGGTCACACTTACAAAACAGCTCACCCTTCAGGCAGCTTCAGCCAGCCAAACAAGAGGCATGTGTGCGATCCGGCACTAACCGGGAGGTACACATCCACCCTGGGCAGCTGTCTCCTTCCCTCCGGTGTACACTTGCTGCCAAAGGCTGAGGATGTCTTGCTGTATGTGTGTGTGTGTCCATTTCCACAGGCGAGAACACTGCTTTAGCGCCAGCTTGTTGTAATTAAATGTAATGATATGTATATGAGTGCACACACTATTTGTGTGGGCCTCTATTGGTGTCTCAGTCCTAGCAAACACAGAGCCTAAATCACAGAATCTGATTTATTTGATGTGAAATCAACATGCTGAGCTTTTAAAGGGTTCACGGGTGCTGCTCAAGCACACTTAATCAGGAAAAGAAGCTGTAATCGAATCACCTGACCCCCTGTCAACCCATTAGAAGCTCACTATTGATAAAGTTGGCAGGAAGGACAACTGGAAACCAATATAGAACATCTGTCTCCACTTGGTGGGTTTTATTAGTTAAAATACATCATGTAAATAATGTCCTGCAATTTAAAATACAACCTTTGTAAATATTATTCTATTAACCCTATAATACTAGAGTTTGAATTGAATAAATTTCAGAACTTATTTTTTTCATATTTTAACATTAGATTTGTGATTTAAAAAAAAAAAACCCTGGATGGATTTTGATAATTTAGGGGGAAATTACCACATACAATGTTAAGCTCAACATCTGGTCAGAAGCCTGAAAAGGTTATACTTTTCTTAAAAACTTGCAAAAGTTCATCCAGAATCAATATTTTTTGTTGAAAATTAACATGAGGCAACAAGTCAAATTTTAATCTTAAAATTAAGCAAATTAACCATGAAATGTACAAAAAAACCTCTGGAAGCTCTAAGAATTTTTTAACGCTTAAAATTTTCTCTCCCTTTGACACTGCTGGAACAGCACCCTCATGGTGCTCCTGGATCTCCTCGTGGATAAATTAAGCACTGGGTCTTACGATACACACAGCTCACAATGTACATCTCAAAATTATGTCTGTGATACAATATATAATTCAAATGAATTTGAAATTCTAAAATAAGATTTATAAAAAAATACGTGTTAAAACTGCACTGAAGGATTTTAGTTTTGCAAACCATCCCTTTACGCTAGATGTTATGTTCCATGTACCAATAAAAAAAAACCCTCTTCTCAGAACATTTTAAAATTGTAAATTTTACCCCTAATGTGATAAAAAAAATAATTAATACACAAACTTTTGTATAGGTAAATGTAAATAATTAAAGCAA
Organism: Danionella cerebrum; assembly: GCA_007224835.1. Taxonomy (NCBI): domain Eukaryota; kingdom Metazoa; phylum Chordata; class Actinopteri; order Cypriniformes; family Danionidae; genus Danionella; species Danionella cerebrum. The sequence goes on from SRMA01024440.1 coordinate 9,320, forward strand.
ACTCGACAAAGAAACAATTCAAACTAGATTTTAAAGTTTGCACGCAAACTTCGATGTTGGCTTGCGTTGGTGCCGTTAATACCTATTTTTTTTAAATGTTGGCAATTCTGCAACAATAACATAATCCAACCCCCATGTCTCTATGATTCTCATAAGCTGAGATAGGTATTTGCAAAATTGGTTGCTATGGTAACCAGTCTGGTTGTATGGAGGGGTCTGTGACCTAAGATATTGTTCCCCATGTCAACACGAGTAAAATACACCAACCCCCATGTCTCTATGACTTTCGTAAGCTGAGATAGAGATACGCCATATTGGTTGCTATGGTAACAGTGTGGTTGCTATGGAGGGGTCGCTGACCTAATATATTGTTCCCCATATGAATGCGAGGAAATTACAGCAACCCCCATGTCTCTATGATTTTCCTGAGCTGAGATAGGTACATGCAAAATTGGTTGCTATGGTAACCAGTCTGGTTGCTATGGAGGGGTCAGTGACCTAACCCATTGTTCCCCATGTCAATACATCAACCCCCATGTCTCTATGACTTTCCAAAGCTGAGATAGAGCTGCGCCATATTGGTTGCTATGGTAACCAGTTTGGTTGCTATGGAGGGGTCGCTGACCTAATATATTGCTCCCCATATCTATACGGGTAAAATACAGCAACCCCCATCTCTCTATGATTTTCCTAAGCTGAGATAGAGACATGCCATATTGGTTGCTATGGTAACCAGTCTGGTTGCTATGGAGGGGTCAGTGACCTAACACATTGTTCCCCATGTCAATACATCAACCCCCATGTCTCTATGACTTTCCAAAGCTGAGATAGAGATGTGCCATATTGGTTGCTATGGTAACCTGTCTGGTTGCTATGGAGGGGTCAGTGACCTAACATATTGTTCCCCATGTCAATACGAGAAAAATACAGCAACCCCCACATCTCTATGATTTTCCTAAGCTGAGATAGAGACATGCCATATTGGTTGCTATGGTAACCAGTCTAGTTGCTATGGAGGTGTCATTAACATAATATAATGTTTCAGCTGTCAGTATGGGTGCAGCTTACCAGCCCCCAAGTCTCTAGCATTTTCCTAATCTAAGATAGAGATGTGGCTATATAGTTGCTATGGTAAACAATTTGGTTGCTATGGAGGAGTTAGTGACATCATGTTGTAATCTACTTTCCATTTAGGCTAATATAAAGCAACCCCCATGTCTCTACTGTGTTCCGTTTAGAAGATATTTGACATCGAAAGTTATGTCAACAAGTGGGTGTGGCTTAATTAATTTATGTTAATTCACAAGCAATGATGGGCTGGATACGTGATTTGCTTCCTTAATGCTGGTATGACTTTCCAGTGTCAATCAATTACAGAAGCTCTTTTACATTAGGATTCATGGGATTCATGCTCCATTCATTTCAATGGGCCATTGAAAGTCAATGAGACACCTTTGACCTACTTATTTGAAATCAGCTTGCACCTGGAGTTATCAACTGCCAGATTTTCAAATGAGTCAGCTGACTCAACTGTCAGATTTTTAAACGATGGCAAATCTGCTGGAGAAAATCCGATTTCCATGCCTCAAACAAATAAGGATTACGAAAGAAGGACCAGACATATTGAAATACTTTCTTGACTGTTAGAATCAGAAGATTTTAAGGAAGAGAATGGTATAAAATTTGTGAAGCTGTGATAAGGTTTTGAATGATTTATGGCGAGTTAGAAATAGCCTGCGATTGAGATTTTAAACAGAGTCCACCAGAATTTTTGAATGGAAGTGAATGGAGCAATTATGTGCACTCCTTGTGGTTTAGGCCACCTGGAGTAAAAACTGTGTGTTTTTAAAAAACTTAAACAACACCAACTGAAAGAGGACAAAAATCTCTACCATTTACATATAAAATGTGTGTGTAAGGGTTAATTTTTATTTAAGAAAACTAAAGTATTTTAGCAAGTATCAACAAGACTGAGCTTATTCGAAGTTAGAGTGGGCGATGACATCACCACTCTAGGGGCCCCCATCGAGAAAAAAATTTAAGCTTTTTTGGGAGATTTACACGATTTTTAGGGAAACCGCTGGTCAAATCGGTCCGAAAAGATATAGCAACAAACTACATAACAGCTTTGAGGTGTGTGGAAAGTTTCGTGACTGTAGCTCGAACGGGCTAGGAGGAGTAGCCGGTAGAATTTTTGTCCTAAGAAGAAGAAGAAGCGGAAGAATAATAACTAGATTTTAAAGTTTGCACGCAAACTTCGATGTTGGCTTGCCTTGGTGCCGTTAATACCTATTTTTTTTAAATATTGTCAAATCCGCAACAATAACATAATCCAACCCCCATGTCTCTATGATTCTCATAAGCTGAGATAGGTACATGCAAAATTGGTTGCTATGGTAACCAGTCTGGTTGCTATGGAGGGGTCAGTGACCTATCACATTGTTCCCCATGTCAATACATCAACCCCCGTGTCTCTATGACTTTCCTAAGCTGAGATAGAGCTGCACCATATTGGTTGCTATGGTAACCAGTCTGGTTGCTATGGAGGGGTCGCTGACCTAATATATTGCTCCCCATATCTATACGGGTAAAATACAGCGACCCCCATCTCTCTATGATTTTCCTAAGCTGAGATAGAGACATGGCATATTGGTTGCTATGGTAACCAGTCTGGTTGCTATGGAGGTGTCATTGACATAATATAATGTTGCAGCTGTCACTATGGGTGAAGCTTACCAACCCCCAAGTCTCTAGCATTTTCCTAAGCTTGGAAAGAGATATGGCAATTTAGTTGCTATGGTAAACAATTTGGTTGCTATGGAGGAGTCAGTGACATCATGTTGTATTCTACTTTCCATTTAGAATAATACAAAGCAACCCCCATGTCTCTACTGTGTTCCGTTTAGAAGATATTTAACATCGAAAGTTATGTCAAAAAGTGGGTGTGGCTTAATTATTTTATGTTAAATCACAAGGAATGATTGGCTGGATAAGTGATTTGCTTCTTTAATACTAGTATGACTTTCCAGTGTCAATCAATTACAGAAGCTCTTTTACATTAGGATCTATGGGGTTCATGCTCCATTCATTTCAATGGGCCATTGAAAGTCAATGAGACACCTTTGACCTACTTATTTGAAATCAGCTTGCACCTGGAGTTATCAACTGTCAGATTTTCAAACGAGTCAGCTGCAGCTGGAAATTTAACTGTCAGATTTTTAAACGATGGCAAATCTGCTGGAGAAAATCCGATTTCCATGCCTCAAACAAATAAAGATTATAGAAGAACCGTAAGACATATCGAAATGATTCTTTCTTTGTCAGAAGCAGAAGACCCTAACGAAGAGAATGCTGTAATTTTTGTGAAGGTGTGATTAGAAATAAAAAAATTATGGCGAGCTAGAAAAAGCCTTTATTTGATTCTGTGCAACTGCTCATTTCTGAGAAATCCATACCTCCAAACAAAGAAGGATTACGAAAAAAGGATAAGACACATTAAAATATTTCCTTTACTGTTAGAATCACAAGATTTTAAGGAAGAGAATGGTGTAAATTCTGTGAAGCTGTGATAAAGTTTGAATGATTTATGGCGAGTTAAAAATAGCCTGCGATTGAGATTTTAAACAGAATCCACCAGAATTTTTGAATGGAGGTGAATGGGGCAATTAAGTGCACTCCTTGTGGTTCAGGCCACCTGGAGTAAAAACTGTGTGTTTTTTAAAAATGAAAACAGCACCAACTGATAGAGGACAAAAATCTCTACCATTTAGGTACAAAATGTGTGTGTAAAGGTTAATTTTTAGTTGAGAAAACAGTGCAAGTAGCAACAAGACTGAGCTTGCTCAAAGTTAGAGTGGGCGATGACATCACCACTCTAGGGCTCCCATAGGGAATGACTTGGGCGATTTTTGGGCCGAAATTCACAATTTTTACGGAAACCGCTGGTCAAATCAGTTCGAAAAGACATAGCATAAATCTACAGAACAGCTTTGAGGTCTGTGGAAAGTTTCGTGGCTGTAGCTCGAACGGGCTAGGAGGAGTTGACGGTAGAATTTTTGTCAGAAGAAGAAGAATAAGAAGAAGAATAATAACTAGATTTTAAAGTTTGCACGCAAACTTCGATGTTGGCTTGCGTTGGTACTGTTAATACCTTTTTTTTTTTAAATGTTGTCAATTCCGCAACAATAACATAATCCAACCCCCATGTCTCTATGATTCTCATAAGCTGAGATAGGTACATGCAATATTGGTTGCTATGGTAACAAGTCTGGTTGCTATGGAGGGGTCAGTAACCTAACATATTGTTCCCCATGTCAACACGAGTAAAATACACCAACCCCCATGTCTCTATGACTTTCGTAAGCTGAGATAGAGATACGCCATATTGGTTGCTATGGTAACAGTGTGGTTGCTATGGAGGGGTCGCTGACCTAATATATTGTTCCCCATATGCATACGAGTAAATTACAGCAACCCCCATGTCTCTATGATTTTCCTGAGCTGAGATAGGTACATGCAAATTGGTTGCTATGGTAACCAGTCTGGTTGCTATGGAGGGGTCAGTGACCTAACACATTGTTCCCCATGTCAATGCATCAACCCCCATGTCTCTATGACTTTCCAAAGCTGAGATAGAGCTGTACCATATTGGTTGCTATGGTAACCAGTTTGGTTGCTATGGAGGGGTCGCTGACCTAATATATTGCTCCCCATATCTATACGGGTAAAATACAGCAACCCCATCTCTCTATGATTTTCCTAAGCTGAGATAGAGACATGCCATATTGGTTGCCATGGTAACCAGTCTGGTTGCCATGGAGGTGTCATTAACATAATATAATGTTTCAGCTGTCAGTATGGGTGCAGCTTACCAGCCCCCAAGTCTCTAGCATTTTTATAAGCTAAGATAGAGATGTGGCAATATAGTTGCTATAGTAAACAATTTGGTTGCTATGGAGGAGTTAGTGACATCATGTTGTAATCTACTTTCCATTTAGACTAATATAAAGCAACCCCCATGTCTCTACTGTGTTCCGTTTAGAAGATATTTGACATTGAAAGTTATGTCAAAAAGTGGGTGTAGCTTAATTATTTTATGTTAAATCACAAGCAATGATTGGTTGGATAAGTAATTTGCTTCCTTAATGCTTGTATGACTTTCCAGTGTCAATCAATTACAGAAGCTCTTTACATTAGGATCTATGGGGTTCATGCTCCATTCATTTCAATGGGCCATTGAAAGTCAATGAGACACCTTTGACCTATTTATTTGAAATCAGCTTGCACCTGGAGTTATCAACTGCCAGATTTTCAAACGAGTCAGCTGCAGCTGTAAATTCAACTGTCAGATTTTCAAATGATGGCAAATCTGCTGGAGAAAATCCGATTTCCATGCCTCAAACAAATAAAGATTATGGAAGAACCGTAAGACATATCGAAATGATTCTTTCTTTGTCAGAAGCAGAAGACCCTAACGAAGAGAATGCTGTAATTTTGTGAAGTTGTGATTAGAAATAAAAAAATTATGGCGAGCTACAAATAGCCTTCATTTGATTCTGTGTAACTGCTCATTTTAGAGAAATCCATACCCTCAAACAAATAAACATTATGAAAGAATGAACAGAGGTATTGAAATATTTCTTTTACTGTTAGAATCCCAAGATTTTAAGGAAGAGAATGGTGTAAATTTTGTGAAGCTGTGATAAAGTGTGAATGATTTATGGCGAGTTAAAATTAGCCTGCGATTGAGATTTTAAACAGAATCCACCAGAATTTTTGAATGGAGGTGAATGGAGCAATTATGTGCACTCGTTGTGGTTTTAGGCCACCTGGAGTAAAAACCGTGTGTTTTTTAAAAATGAAAACAGCACCAACTGAAAGAGGACAAAAATCTCTACCATTTAGATATAAATTGTGTGTGTAAAGGTTAATTTTTAGTTGAGAAAACAGTGCAAGTATCAACAAGACTGAGCTTGCTCAAAGTTAGAGTGAGCGATGACATCACCACTCTAGGGCTCCCATAGGGAATGACTTGGGCAATTTTTGGGCCGAATTTTATGATTTTTGGGGAAACCGCAAGTGCAATCGGCTCGAAAAGACATAGCAACTCGAGTGGGAACAGTTTGGACGACCGTAGAAAGTTTCGTGGCTGTAGTTCGAACGGCCTAGGAGGAGATACAATTTGAAATTTGGCTCAGAAGAAGAAGAAGAAGAAGAAGAAGAAGAACTAGAAAGTGCATTTCCTAGCGGAAAATGCGTGTGAATGCAGAGAGCTAAAAGAGAATGCTTAAAATTGCTGAATTCCTTGGCTGAACGGTGAAACATTAGAAAGTTAAAAGTGTCAAAAGTTGAAAGTTGAAGCTAAAAAGTGAAACACTGTAATTTGAAAAGTGTCAAAATTTGAAAGCTGAAGCTGAAACATTGTAAAGTTGAAATATGTAAAGTTGAAAGTGGAAGCTGAATGTTAAAATATTAGAAAGTTGAAAGTGTCAAAAGTTGAAAGTGTCAAAAGTTGAAAGTGGAAGCTGAAAGGTGAAACATTGTAAAGTTGAAAATATCAAAAGTTAAAAGTGGAGGCTGAAAGGTGAAACATTTTAAAGTTGAAAACGTATAAAGTTGAAAGGTGAAGCATTGTAAAGTTGAAAGTGTCAAAAATAGAAAGTGGAAGCTGAAACATTTGAAAGTTGAAAGTGTCAAAAGTTGAAAGTGGAAGCTGAAAGGTATAATATAAGTAAGTTGAAATTCTGTCTAGCATTTTTCTAACCTAAGATAAAGATATAGCAATTGCGTTGCTGTGGTAAAAAGTCTGGTCGCTCTGGACAGGTCATTTACATAATAGGTTGTTCCCAGTGTCACTAT
>SRMA01024442.1:0-27445 GCA_007224835.1 Danionella cerebrum
TAGTGACAATGTTGCGGGCTATTATTAGTAATGTTGTGACAATGTTACTGGCTATTATTAGTAATGTAGTGACAATGTTACTGGCTATTATTAGTAATGTAGTGACAATGTTACTGGCTATTACGGTATTACTAATGTGGGGGCAATGTTGCACTGGAACAGTGATGGTGATAACGAATGGTGGACTTTTGATGAGTGGGGGCAAAGAAAAACATTACTGCCTTTTTTGTTACTTTTACTGTTTACTGTCTGTTCATGTTACATGTTTGGCTGTTAACTTTTACACAGTTGATATATAATATTTTACAACACTATTTGGTTCAGAATCTTTTTTTTCTAGATCTTCCTCATTTAAAATTGGGTGCGTCTTATGAGCCGAAAAATACAGTAGTTAAAAATGTTGAAACAATCTGAAGGAGGAGATTGAAGATGTTGATTTAAATCGATCTCACCAGAGTATCTCCAGTTCACAGCGAGGATCCTTCAATACATCAGAGAGCAGCTTCACTCCTGAATCTCTGAGGTCTTTATTCCATGACAGATCCAGTTCTCTCAGGTGTGAGGAGTTCGATCTCAGAGCAGAAGTCAGAGCTGCACAACCTTCAGCTGAGACACCACAAGATCTCAACCTGTAGAGAAGAAGCAGCTCTTCAGTCTCTCAGTTCAGGATCAGAGATTTAATCCAGGGTCAGATTAAAATGTTTCTGAGAGCAGCAGAAGATTTTTGTTGTTTGATATCTCCTTCACTTATATATGGCTGTGTATATTTTGGCTGTTTAATAAAAACGTTGTAATTGTTTCGTCTCCGTCCTATCATTGATCCTGGGTGGATAACAAGGCAGATTTTCCGACACAAACAATAAAAACTAAATGTAATTATCACACGTTTAAAGCTAAATATTCGGATAAAACATTAGATTTAATTCAGTTCAATTTTTTAATCCAGTGTAGAGTAAATAATCAGAGAAACAGCAGCTTCTTGATCAGAGACTGATCCATCATGGACGATGTATCCTGAATGACTCCTCCCACCACGCCCACACTCTGTTTTCTCTCCTGTCCTCTAGTAGGCGCTTCAGGAGCCTCCGGACTAGAACCAGCTTCTTTTCCAGAGCTGTCTCCTTATTGAACTCTGAACCTCACTGCTTCCACCTCCCTCACATCTTCACTTCCTCTTATCCTCTTAATTAATCTCAAATATTACTCTCACACTCGCATTATTAATTTGTAAATACCAGTATGTATCATTTGTAAGTTTCTGTTTTATAGCAAATAGCACCTGTATATAGTTTATAGAACATACTCACTGTTTAATTTCTGCTTTTAGTAAATAGCCATCAGTTTATATCTTCACATCTTATTATATCTGTACATTTACCACAGAAATGTTCTATCTATACTTCATTTATTTACTAATATCCTGCACTTTACTGATTATTGCATTTCTGGTTAGAACTAAACTGTGTTTCTGTGTATTGTACTTGTACATGTGTAATGACAATAAAGTTGAATCTAAATCTGAGAAGTTCTTGAGTTAATTTCAAACAGAATAAAAATATAAAATGTTTAAATCCACCGAAGCTCACCTCAGTTTCTCCAGTTCACAGCGAGATTCCTTCAGAACATCAGAGAGCAGCTTCACTCCTGAATCTCTGAGATCATTATGAGACAGATCCAGTTCTCTCAGGTGTGAGGGGTTCGATCTCAGAGCTGAAGCCAGAGCTGCACAACCTTCATCTGAGACACAACACCGTCTCAACCTGTAGAGAAGAAGCAGCTCTACAGTCTCTCAGTTCAGGATCTACAGCTGGGAATGTCCAAAGCATCAAATATTTGAAAAGGTAGAAGATCAAACATTGAGTGGAGAGAATTAAAAAAGAGAGAATTATTTAAAGACTCTGCAGCTCTTTCTGTTCGGATCAGGTTTCATCAGATTGTTTTCAGAGCGACTTACTGAACTGATCTGGATTCTTTAACCACCGGCAGCAGCTTCTGAAGAACTTCATCTGCTGAACATCCAGCTCCAATAAACTGCTTCAGATCAAACGTCTCCGTCTTCTTCTCTGATGTGAGCAGAACATAAACCAGAGCTGACCACTGTGAAGAGGAGAGTGTGGTTCTCTGTATTTCTCCAGATCTCAGATAATCCTGGATCTCCTTCATCAGGGAATTATCTCCCAGTTCATTCAAACAGTGGAAGAGATTGATGGATCTCTCTGGAGAGTCAATCCTCCTGATATTCTGCTGGATGAACTCAACTGTTTCCTGTTTGTTAAAGGAGCAGCTTCCTGTCTGTGTCAGTAGAGCTCTTAAGAGAGTCTGGGTGGACTCCAACGAGAGACCCAGAAGAAACCGCAGGAACAGATCCAGATGTCCATTCTTACTCTCCAGAGCTTCATCCACAGCTCTCTGATGCAGCTCTGATAATGAATCAGGATTAAAAAACTTCCTGATATACTGAATTATGTTTTGTTTTGATTTCTTAAGCACAATAGTTCTGTCTCTGGTGAAGGACTGATGAGCATGAAGAGCTGCTAGATGTTCCTGAATGCTGAGATGAACGAAGCAGAAGACTTTCCCCAGATACCAGCCGAGCTCCTCTCTGAAGATCTGAGTGCACAATCCTGAGTAAACGGATGCTTCTGTCACATCTATGCCACACTCTCTCAGGTCTTCCTCGTAAAAGATCAGGTTTCCTCTCTCGAGCTGCTCAAAAGCCAGTTTCCCCAGTTTGAGGATCATCTCTTCATCTTCGTGGCTCTTCTCATAGTGCTTCTCATGTCTGATGCTGGTCTGGATGATCAGGAAGTGTGTGTACATCTGAGTCAGAGTCTTGGGGATCTCTCCACTCTCTGCTGGACTCATCATCTTCTCCAGGACAGTGGCTGAGATCCAGCAGAAGACTGGGATGTGGCACATGATGTGGAGGCTCCTGGAGGACTTCAGGTGTGAGATGATTCTTTCAGCTAATCCCTGATCTCTGATTCTCTTCCTGAAGTACTGCTCCTTCTGAGGGTCGGTGAAGCCTCGCACCTCTGTCACTCGATGGACACACTCAGAGGGAATGAGATCAGCTGCTGCTGGTCTAGAGGTGATCCAGATGAGAGCAGAGGGCAGCAGATCTCCTGAAATCAGCTTCATCAGCAGCACCTCCACCGAGGCTGATTCAGAGATGTTCCACGCTCTCCAATCGCTCTCAAAGTTCAGAGACAGACGACACTCATCCAGACCATCAAAGATGAACAGGACTCCAGATCCATCGCTGGAGATGTCCATCTCTTTAGTTTGAGGGAAGAAGTTCTGCAGCAGATCTGAAAGACTGAGCTCTCTCCACTTCATCAGGTTGAGCTCTCTGAAAGGAAGTGGAAATATGAGCTGGACGTCCTGATTCTCCTTCCCTTCAGCCCAGTCCACGATGAACTTCTGCACAGAGACGGTTTTTCCAATGCCAGCGACTCCCTTTGTCAGCACAGCTCTGATCGGAGCTTCGTCTCGTCCAGGTAAAGCTCTGAAGATGTCGGAGCAGTTGATGGCTGTGTCCTCTGCTGCTGCTCTCCTGGATTGAGTCTCAATCCGTCTCACCTCGTGCTCATTATTGATCTCTCCACGTTCACTCTCTGTGATGTAGAGCTCTGTGTAGATCTCCTTCAGGAGCGTTGGGTTTCCTCTGATCCCGGTTCCTTCAGACAGACTCTCAAACTTCTTCAGCAGGTTTGATCTGAAGCGAGTTTGTAGCTCGTCGCTGTAAAATAAAGTAATGAACAATAAAAATATCTCTGACTCTATAACAAACTAATGTCACAGGAAAGACTCAAACTTGTGATCATTTTATTTCATTTCAAGCTGTTTCTCAATTTTATATCGTTGCATTTATTTTAAGTTTAGAAAATGCATCTCGTTACAGAAGAGAAATAATGATGAGCCTGCAAGCAGCGATCAAAGGGCTCTCACACATCAGGCGCTTTAGCCTTTCAGTGGCCAATGTTTTCCACCAAGCACCATTATTTGGAAGATGTACACAAAGTAAAGAGTCAGATCAGCAGGTGGTGCTATGAATGAGAATGAACATTGTTTTATTATTGTATTGAACAATATTCTTATTACAAATGTCATCATTTGTGAAAGAAGCACAATGTTAAATGCTGTACTACCTGTGGCCACCTGGTGGCGCTGTAACTGATACTGTAGGATGCTATATCAATGTGTTCAGGTGTGGCATCTTCACACATGTGGCAAGTTTGGTCATAATCGGGCATTGTATGGCAGAGTTATAACTACTTCTTTATCATTTGTATTTTTATTATTATTTCTTATGTCTTCGGCCGTCGTGCAAACAATATTTAACTAAATTTAAAAAAAATTATGATAGACTAATATCACTTTATTTAAACTGTGTCTCTCTAAAATAATCATAAATCATCAGCTGTTTCACTGTGATTGTCTCAAAACAAAACTTGATCCTGAGGAATATTTCAGTTTTTCTGTCAGTTCTACCTCTTTCTTTCTTTAAACTCCATTGGTTTGTTCAGTGACGGCTCGCTCTTCATGGATCTGCAGCTGGACTTTGAAGAGAAGAACTTCACTCTGTGACAGAGAGCAGAATAACAGAGAAACAGAGAGAAGTGTTTGAAATCATTTTAGTATTAATCAATTAATCATTTAAAACATTTACATTATGTTTATATTGATTTGACATTAAGAAGAGATTGTTTATCTCTGTGCTGTACCTCAGATCGTCTGCTGGGGGTCTGTCATTAAAATTAAGCGGTTCCACCATCGACCAATCGCTCTTCAGAGAAACACAGCTGGGCGCCGCTGGGTTTGGTTTCTCTCTGTGGAAGAGAAAAACACTTTCATACGAATCTGTCTTGAGTTCACTGTTTCATAATTATTACCTTTTTAATGGTTTGAAACTTATTTTAAGAGCTTTTCACCAATTTCAGGTGACAGATAAATGACTAATGGAACACAAATCTGTTCAGATGAAAGAACTAGAGAAAGAAGAACAAGAAAGAAAAATACTTTTGAAAAACGTATGAACTGATTTACTCTTATATGAGTCACGTCAGTGTTTGACCCCTTCCAGAACTTGGTGGAAAAACTCTTGTTGGTATCTCAGAGGTTCTTGTGGTGGCTCCAGGTTTCTTCTCATCTCAGGAGAGATTTTATGATTCTCTTTCCAAATGGTTAAGGTTTTGACTAGTGGAGACTCAAACCTTCAGCTCCTTCCTCAGATATTCTATCAGGTCTGGAGACTTGAGATCTTCAGAATCTCATGAGAACTCTTCAACTCTTGATCTAATCCCCATCAGGATCAGAGGAACCCTCTACTGTACCTGTTTAGTGAAGCACTATCTTCATTCTCTGTGGATAGAGGGTCCTCCATGATTCAGTCAGTGCTGCTCAGGGAAATCTGATCAGAGAAAGAGACGAAAAGATTAATGTTAAACTCGTTTTAATCAAGAACATCCAAATAACTAAACTCCAGATCCAGATACAATTATAAAATATTACCAAAACCCCTTCCTGTCAAAAGATCTGGTTTTGTTTAGATCAGACTCGAAACAGTGACTTACTTTCTCTTGATTTTATTTATTGTTCTAAAATAGTTCCATTGAAATTATTAATAAAAAGATCTTTTGATCTGAAATCACACTTTCTAGAGCAGATCGAGCCAAAAACACAGACAGAAATAACTGTACAACCATATAACACAAAATACATTTTTAATCAAAAGTAGTTTTGTAGAACACTCTGGAGGTGAGCAGTGGAGTGTGGCTAGATTTTGGTGATACTGGAGAATTTTAAAATGAAGTTATTAACCATTTTCTGAGCAAAAGTATTTTGTGTTTGGCACTTTGCAGATTGTCCCTAAGTGATTGTCTGAGACAGCGGCTCATAGACGGCAATGTATTTCAGTAAAAGCAGAGGAAACATGTTTTTGAGTAAATAAATAAATTATTGTTTATTGCTACACAACTCAGATTAAAAAAGCGAAAAGCATTTTATTCTCGAGTTTTAGCAGAGAAACCGAATCTGTGAATCTACAGCTAACTTTACCGAACTCTAAACATCTTCATTTAGAAGAAACACATCTTTATGATGAACAACAATCAGATTAAAGATAATCACGTTATTGATATTAAAACGCTTTTCTTCCGGAAGTTTGTTCTGCAGGTGAACACGGAAGTGATTTTGAGCCGCTCACCTGAAGAGAAGCTTCACAAACTCCAAGAACAGAAGATTCTTCTCTGTTAAAGAAGGAATATTTCCATCTTCTGTGATTAAAGTCCTGTAGAAGTAACTAAACCGATTCTAAATGTTTATTATTCGAGTAAACTCCGCTCAGGTGTGAAAGAAAGGAACGAGACTAGTTTCACTTTCTCTTTAATCTCGAGGGAGGAGGAGCCTGATCAAACTCATGATCCACAGAGAGAAGCTTCAGAAACAGCAGCTTGTTTTTCCCATGGTCCTTCTGGAACCTGGTTCGGTAAGTGTGGCACTGGGTTGTGGAGAATTACAAAAGGTCAGTCGTGTACTACTAAAAGATAATTTCCAATCTGATGATCTGGAAGAATCTATAAATTATCCGTGAAATAAAAACTAAGAAATGAAGAAAATGAAGCCGAGAGGCGCTAGAGAGCAGAGGATAGCTGGAGCTCCAGGCAGTGGAACCAGTTTAACGCGGAAGATGGAAATAAAATAGATTTGTTATCAGTTGTTGACCGGTGTCATGATATAAACATTATTTAATAAACTATATAAAAATATATGTATTTAGTTTTTTATTGTCATATGATATTGGTATGTATTTGTACAGACTAGTAATAAGATAGATTAGCAAAAAATACTTAAAAAAAGAGCTTTAAAATCCCACCAACTTGTTGAGACATAGTGAGAGAATCAGTGAAATTCTGCTACCCCTAAGGCCATATGGCAACGTTTCTGTAAAAAGTCTCAAAAAACTAAAAAATCTTAAAACACACAAATTTATGAATTAATGACCTCCTACAACAATGTTTCAAAGGCCAAAAAAAAATTTTATAGGCTTTTTCTATATGTGGGTCTTTGGGGGTTAGTGAGTAGTAAACTATTCTTTTGTATAAAACAGAAAAGTTACAGAATAATTCTCTAAATTAAAATTTCCTCTCTCTCTCTTTATATAAAAAGTAATCTAAACTTACTAAACTATAACTCACACCTAAGATATTTTAATATCTTTACTTCTATAAAATCACCAAATTCTCTTACAGTTTCACATAGTTTCAAACATAAAATGACTTTCAGCTGAGCAAGAATTCTTTTGAGTTAGACAATCACTTTTATCTTTCATCTAGCATCAAAGTCTTTTAAAACTCCGGTGGTTTCTCTCTTGCTGGTATCTTCTCTCTGGTACTGGAGTGGACACTAATGCAGGATTTTGTTCTGCTTGATTCTGTTCTTCAAACACGTCCATGCTTGTTGTTGTTTTGGAGCATCTACAGATTCCCCTGGAGCCAGCGGTGTACTGACACTATGTTTATGGTTCCGCAGAAGTTCTCCAGAAGGAGGTGTTTCCAGCAGGTATGATCTTGGAGTATCAGCAGCTTCTCCTTTGTGTCTGTGATCCAAACATGATCTCCTTTTTCCTGATATTCTACATCCTGTGAATCAGGTGAAAGTGAGGGTGGAATTCTGGGAATGATGGATTTAATTGGTCTCCCCATAAGTAACTCTGTCGGTTATTTGCTAGCGGAGTTGCTCGGTAAGCGATGAGTGAAAAATACGGATCTCTCTCTTTTTTCAATAAGTTTTTGGTTGTTTCTCTGCTTTCCCATTACTTTCTGGAAAACTTGGGCTCTGTGTCACATGAGTGAAAGAACATTCTTGAGCAAATTTCTAAAAGTAATCAGATGTGAATCGTGGACCGTTATCTGACCAGAGCTCAGCTGGTATCCAGTGTTCTGCAAAACTTCACTTCAAAAGATCGAATCACAGCAGCTGAAGTTGTTCCTGAAAGTTTTGTCATTTCAATGTAGCAAGAAAAATAATCCACTCCCAGTAGATACTGGTGACTATTCCACTGAAATAAGTCAGCGCCAACCTTTTCCCAAGGTCTGTTTGGAAAATCAGTCGGCATCAGTGGCTCTCTATTATTAGATCTTTCTCTCGCACAAATTTCCACCAGATTTTGGAGTTGTGATCTTAGTCCTGTCCACCACACAGACTGCTTTGCTCTTTCACGACATTTAGTTGAGCCAAGGTGCCCCACATGCAGCTTCTGTAGCATCTCTTTCTGAAGTGATTTTGGTAAATCTGTCACTTTTCAACAGTAGGCCTTTCTTTACTGTAAATTCTCCTTGGAATGGAACACACAGCTGGAATCGAAGCTGAATTTGTCTGGCCACCCTTCACTACAGTATTTTTATATTCCTCAATGTCTCTTTCTCTTGCATTTCTTTATTTCTAGCAATCTTTTCTCCGTTGCTGGCATGCTTGACGTCACATGTTCACATTCAGATGGATTTCTGTCTCCAGCTCTGCATCATTTAGTTGTTTCTGCTGTGCTCTCGACAACACATCCGCTGTCCCCATGTGTTTCCCTGCAGCGTGTGAGTTGTGTGTGTATCTCATTCATCTTATTTTCAGTCTCTGAATCCGAGGCTCACTCAGATCTTTTGTGTTTAATAACGAAACAAATGCTTTATGATCCGTTTCAATATGAAAGTCTATTCCGATCAAGAAATCTGGAAATCCTTCACATGCCCACGTTATTGCCAAGGCTTCTTTCTCTATCCGGGAGATCTCCGCTCTGTTTCTGTGAGAGCTCTGGAAGCATATGCTACTGGTGTCACATGACCGATCGTGTTCAAGCAAGTCGAAGATGAAGAATCAGCTGACACGACTGTTTCTGTTCCTGCATTATAGTCCCGACACAGGTGGAACACTTAGATCTGCTTTAATCCTCTCAAAAGTTTCTGTCGCTCTTCTCCCCACAACCACACATTTTGGGTTTGCAGCAGTTCTCTTGAGTTTTCTCGGCTAAATTCAGTAAATATTTCCCTAAATAATTTACCATTCCCAGGATTCTTCTAACTCCACTCACATCTTTTGGTTCCTCCATGTCAGTGACTGTCTTTAGCTTCTCCGGATCTGCTCTGACTCCTTCAAAATCCAAAATCTGTCGAAGGAATTTCACAGATGTTTCTGAAAACCCTCATTTTCTCCTTTTAGAGTGACTGCAGGCTGCTCAAGTCTCCTCAACACTTTAAGCAGCCGATCCTCATGTTGAGGCTGTGTGTCCCCATACACCAACACATCATCCACTCTACTCTCTCCAAGCAATCCGAGATGCAGGACTTTCTTTTCTGGAAATGCTCTGGAGCAGAAGATGAGCCAAAACAGAGTCTGTTAAAGCAAAACCTCCGTGATGAATGATGAATGTGGTTAGTAATCTGGATTCTTCTGACAGAGGAATAAATCCAGTTTGAAAAACCTTTTCTCCTTCCAGCTGTTCCAGGGTGTGTTCCACTGATGGAAGCAAGTGTTTCAATTATTCAGTCACTGGTTCAATTTAGTCAAACCATCACAAATACAGACCTCTGTAGTGTTTACTTTTGGTACTGGGACCATTCCAGCACACTGGTCTGCAGGTTGCTCTACTTTGGAGATTACTCCTAGGTCTTCCATGTGTGGCAGTAGGAGGCGTGGAGAACACGAGGTTCACAGGGAGTCAGGAACTGAGAGAAAACAATGCAGACGCCACTCTGGGGCCCAATCCAGAGAGTTAAGGTGAACACAGGGATAATCACACAGGTTCGTGAAATGACGAGGGCTTGAGACAGTTCAGAGTCGCATTTGCTTTATTTAAATCTAATATACATTTGTTTAAGAAGCACAAACCTCCTTCAATCATTCATTCACATGAACCAAATCACAGTCAGCAGCTGCTGAGGAGGGAGGAGAAGCCGATCCCGGTAGAGCACACTCAAATCCACTCATACACTCCAATATGAACCAGTGCAAAACCATCACAGCAAAAAGAACCTTGTGCCAGGCCAGGTCCTCCCACACCTCCACACACCAGCTCCCCCTGGGGACAAAGAACGTACCCGACCATAAACAGGGAAAACAGTAAATAAATAAAGCAAGAGAACGGAGAATTAACATTTAAAACCTTCATTCACCCGTGTCAAACCGCCAGACGGGGATTTTTTAAAAAAAGCACGAAACCTTACTACTAAGCACGTACTAAATATAAAAGGGCTGCACTTGGTCCCATAGTTCGTTCACCAATAGACATCTCTACTGGGCTCTGGTGGGAGTATGCTGGGTAAAGCACCCGGACCTGGAGCCACAGAGATTAAATAGAATGCTTTCAACTTGTATATTGTGTAAAGAGTTGCTTTGATATATTTGTGATGATTTGGTATAAAAGTAATTTGAATATTTATTTACTTTATTTGAGTTGATTGCTTTAGTTTTATTTACCTGTTGGTTCCTTCAACATGTGCTCTCCTTTAAAACAGAGCATGTTTATTCGACCAGGAGGGAGGCTGGAGGACACATGTGAGCTCATGCTGGGCTGTGGTGGGGAATCTATTGCTGCCAAGGAGAGCAGCAGCTCTGACAAGAGCTTTGTTTGAGGTAGTGATTGGTAGATGAGGCGTCGTGACACGTTTCGACACATTGGTAAACTCTATTGATACTGTGTTGCTGAATACTGACACCTGCTGGACTTTAAAAATCCCTGCAGGCCTAGAATGTACAATAATATCTTTCATTGTATGATTTCATATCTTCATCAAGATTTTAAATGTCTTACATACAATCAATAAATAATGTGAAGATCTAAGTGAACATGTGATGATGAGGCGTGTGGAATGGTTTAGATTGTTTTACTGAACTTGTTTCCTTCAACTTTTTGTTAAAAAAATAAGTTTTTCCAATATTTTGAAATTGAGTCTGTTTTGCTTCTTTGACACAACTTCTCCAGCTGTCGAAGAAACGCGTTCACATGGCACAGATGACGAATACCTTAGTTTCCTATAGGAGATCAAAATGATCCCACACGGCGGAGACTTTTCTTTTCGCTTAAAGCTGCTCCATAATTTTTTTTTTATTGAAAATATCAAAGATAACGTACATTCACAAACAGCAGTTTACATTTTCTGATGGTCTCAACCCATGTTGAAGGAAACACAGAGAAATCTGAAGGTGGAATCAATAACCAAAACCCGAAATAAAACCAAGATAAATATAAAAATAACAAGAAACAAAGACATACATAAAAACAAAGACGATAACCCCTCGACTCCCCAGACAGCATCATTCCGCATCGTGGTATGGTCAGAATACAATATACTTCTTGGTGCAAATAAATGTTTGGGTATTTAGTCCGGTAACACCTGCAGTCCCTTGAAGTAAGAGATAGTTGGTTGCCATCTAGTAAAGAATTTTTCAGTGGACCCCCTAAGCGTGTATTTGATTTTCTCCAACTTGAGGTGAAGCATCAGATCTTTAAGCCACTGTGAGATGGAGGGGCATTGAACTTTCTTCAAATACAGGAGTATGCAGATCCTGGCCAATAGGAATGAAAAGGCCAGAACATCCCTTTGACCAAAGCTCAGGGACAAAGATTCACTTGGGATGCCAAATATTGCTATTAATGGACATGGTGTCAGCTGTATGTCAAGTATGGAAGATAGAGTGTGGAAAAATGCAGTCCAGAATGATTTAAGATTGGGACGAAGAAAAAACACATGGCTTAGATGGCAGAGAGAGGCATTACACCGATCGCACCGATCGTCGACTTACTGGTAGAATTTTCCCCACTTTGATTTGGAAAAGTGTATCCTGTACACAACTTTTAGTTGAATGAGTGAGAGGAGGGCACAAGATGTAGTCCGAATTCTGTCTAAATCCCACTCCACTGAGTTGTAATCCCAGTTCCTGCTCCGAGGCACTTTTGATCCTATCTAATTTACAGTAATTAAGGGAGAGTATGTAGCCGTATAAAAGGATTGAATATGAACAAGTGTTCTCAAGGTTTCTTGGAGGGTGTTGAAGGAAAATTGGGAAAACATTTCGTTGTAAAGCTGCGGACTTTGAGATATCTGAAGAAGTGAGCCGGAGGTAATCCATATTCTTGTGATAAGCTGGAGAAACTTTTAAAGGTGCCCCGTTCATAAAGCGTTTTGATACCTTTGCTATGCCAGAGAGAGAACCCTGAGTCTAAAAGAGACGGAGAGAACAAATGATTTTTATCCAGGGGGCTAGTGCTGACAAGGATTTAAATTTGAAGTGCAGCCTAAACTGAAACCAAATTTTAATTGTGTTTAGAGCAATTGGATTGTCTGTGTACTGTGAAGATTTATTCGGAAGTGAGGAACAGATTAAAGCATGGAGAGACGCCGTGTCACATGACAGTTTCTCTACCTTTCCAAAAATGTCATTTTTCAATGTGAGCGACCCAGTAATACATTTGAAAGTTTGGGAGTGACAATCCACCCCCAAGATTACATCTTTGCAGAAGAGTTTTATGAATTCTAGCTGGTTTTCCACCCCACAAAAAGGAACCAATAGTTTTATCTAAGGAGTCAAAAAAATATTTTGGTAAAAACAGCGGAAGTGATTGAAAGAGATATAAAAATTTGGGCAGAATGTTCATTTTAACGCCATTGGTTCTTCCCATTAGAGACAGAGGTAGAGCGCTCCATCTTTGGAGGTCCAGTTTCATGTTGGATAAAAATGAGGAGAAGTTTGCATCTAAGAGCTTTGGTAGTGATGGAGTTACTGCAATGCCAAGATGTTTGAAACCAGAATAGCTGAATTTGAAAGGTAAGTTTAGATTCTGTAATTGTGATGCCATTCTATTAACTGGAAAACACTCGCTCTTATGAAAATTCTATTTATATCCTGAGAATGTACCAAATTCATTTAAGATAGAGCCGGAATATCAGGAATAGAGGTTGATGGGTCGGTCTCATGTAATAACAGATCATCAGCGTATAGAGAGATTTTATCTCTTTGTGGAATATACTCTTAAAGGTCTTTGTCTTTCTTCAAAAGAAGGGATATTGTTGCTTGATTAAATGTTGGTGGTAATAAGCCCCGGTCCAGTGTCTCTCCAAAAACCTCTAGAAGCAAGAGTGCTAGTTTGCCTTTAATTTTTTAAGGAACTCGAGTGGAAACCCATCCGGTCCAAGGGTTTTATTAGATTGCATTGTCTGTATCGCAATCCTAACTTCCTCAAGCGCAGAGTCCAGACCCTCAAGCAATTCTGCAGTTATTGTGGGAAAATTAATGCTATTAAGATATTCATCTAGTTTATTACTGTCTGAAATATATTCTGATTTATAAAGGGAGGCATAGAATGATTTGAACACAGCATTAATCTTAACGGGGTCTGTGAGAGTGAGATTAGGTTCATCCTTGATTTGCGGAATTAGCCGCGATGCTGTCTGCCGTTTCAACTGATGTGCTAATAGCTAGCTCGGTTTATCTCCGTGTTCATAGTATGATCCCAGAGTTTGAAGCAGCATGTGTCTGTTTCTTTAGATGAGAGGAGGTCAAACTCCGCTTGAAGATCTGCACGTTGTTTAAGTAGATCGGGGGATGGGTGAGATGCATAGTTCTGATCCAGCTGGGTAATAGCTGATAGAATTTCTTTAAGTTTGGTTCTATGTTTCCGATTTATGAAAGTGGAATATGATATGATTTGCTCTCTAAGATGAGCTTTAAGAGTTTCCCATAAAAGTGAATTTTCCTGTTGATTAAATAGCAAAAATTCATCAATAGCCTTTGAAATAAATGTGGAGAATTCTTTATCTGCGAGGAGATGTGAGTTGAACCTCAATGAGGATTTTGTGGAATTGTTTAGTGAGAGATTAATATCCAGCATTAGTGGAACGTGATCCGATAAGACAATACTTAAATAGTCCGTGGATTCAACTGAAAGATTAAGATGATTGTCAGTAAAAAAATAGTCTATCCGGGAGTAGGAGTGATGCACTGGAGAGAAAAAAGAGAATTTTTTAACCTCAGGGTCGCGGAGCCTCCATGGATCTATGAGACCAGTTTGCTGCATGAAATATGAGAATGCTTTAGACATTCCAGACTGTGTTACTGCACGGGAACTAGACCAGTCTAATATGGGATTTAAAACACAATTCAAGGCACCCCCCAAAATTAGTAAATGGGTGTTAAGAAAGGGAAGGTTACTTAATAGTTTATTTTCAAACTCTGGGTCGTCAAAATTTGGTGCATAGATGTTTACTAATCAAATGTTTTCAGATGTTTTCTACAAGCGTTCCAACAACTATGATATACCGTACCTGCCATTTTTTGTCAGGAATTGTGTGAGTAGGTGAGAACTGAACATTTTTAAGGACCAGAATAGCTAAAAATCATAAATAAATTATAAAAATCTATCGGAGCTTCCTGACAACACGTCTTACGCTATAGAGAGCTCGACAGCGCCCCCTGCTTCATAATTTTTAAATGAATCAATTTCACACTGAACCACGAAAGATCAGAGATGCTTTTTGGTACAAAAAAAAATAAAAAATTTCCTGTATCGGTCACGTGACTCGCAAAGCCGTACGTGCACCGACACAAGGTTTTGGTCCGCGAGCTTGACACAGGCACCGACGCGTCTATTTTGCCGGACCCTTGATTGAGTTTCACCTGCTAAACTCATCTTCTACAACAACTGCTCAGTTAGCTTTAGCTGTGCCCAGTATAGCAGCAAGGTTTTTGCTATTGAGCGTTTGTTCTTTTCTGTTTTGTAGATTCAGGGTGTTCATTTGTAAATACTGAAGTTATTTTGTTGCTTTCGTTATGGTTTGTTCACGCATCAACTGGTGGCACAATAAACACGTTGCTTGAAATTCTCCTCGTCTTGGCCTCAATCCGGTCCAAAGACCCTTGCTTCCCACATTCTACGACAGGTCCATTATCACTCACAAAAGCTGTTGGTTTCCATGTCTGCTAAAGACAGATGTTACTCGAGGTGAAAGCTACCTCAAACCCATTTGCTGTAATAGTCTGTCAGCATCAGAGCATAACTACATTCCCAGGAAGCAGTTTCTAAAGGTTCCACAATGTCGATTAACAGGTTTTCCGAAGAAGTCGAAGGTAAGGCAACAAGTTGTTTGGAAACAGATGTAAATGTTGCAGTTTTGTCCAAGGAAAGGCAAATTGAGAAGAAACAATTTTTTTTCTTCATCACAGATATCCATTCTAGGCCACCTGTGTGATTCTCTTAAGTTTGTTTGGTTCTCATCATTCCTTGATGCCCTTCATGTGCAATAGTGACAAACACATCTCGCACCTCTAGGAGTACATCTAGACGATTTCCACTGATCCACAGAGCATTGGACAAAGGGGGCATCCACTGTGTATTTGTTCCAAACAAACTCATCTTTAGATACAGCAGTGGTCACCATAGCAACAAATTCGGGTTCTGCATCTTGTATTTCTTCTTCCTTATGCAGTAAGGGTAAGAGAGACAAGCAATCTGCAGCGTAGTTCTCGGACCCTGCACGGTTCTGAACTGTATAATGGAAAGATAAGAAACGAGCAGCCCATCTAACAAAGCGCAAACCAGCGCGACCGGTTCCTTTAGTAGAGTGATGTAGTTAGCGATTGATGATCTGCCCAAAGTATGAAATACGCCCCATAAGCATGTCCTCTATTTCTCAACTCCCCACACACAAGAAATAACTTCTTTTTCTACGATGGAATCCTTCTGTTCAGCAAACGTTAATGTTCTGGACGCAAAAGCAATGGTAAGTTCAGATCCATCGGTGATATGACTACTGGCAGCTCTGGGTCAAAAAGTACAAAGCAGGACTGAGTACAAGTAGCTATTTTTAGGCTGTTTTCTGCTTCTTCAGACCAGGAGAATCCATGCTCAGCTTTCAGAGAGATGCGTAGTGGCGTAACAACTGAAGCAAAGTTCAGAATTAACTTACAATACCAGGAAAGTAGGTCAAGTAAAGAACGAAGCTGAACTGATTCCGTCGGTGCAGGTGCTTCCAGTATTTCAGAGAGATCCTTGATCCAGTTGAATTCCTCGTGCTGTTTCTGTGTGGCCTAAGAACATTTCGATTGGTTAATCTGCAAGCCAGCATCATTGAGGCGTTTCAACACTTCTCTTATTCATGTTCTTGCATGTTATGTGCCCATACAATACTGTCATCCAAATAGTTTTAACATTTTAAACTCCGTCCAGAACAATGGTCATCATTTTCTGAAATGCACAAGGAGCAGAACCATACGGAACCCGTTTAAATCATAATAAACCTTTGTGTGTAATAATTGCAGTCAGGTCATGGCGGACCTCATGAAGTGGCACTTTCTACATCAATAGTTGAGAAAACCGTTGCACCTTGTGACAATGCCATCATCTCGTCCACGTGTAGCAAACGGTAGCTATCCACTCCTTTATTGGGTCCTCGTAAACCCACACACGAATTCCACCAGTCTTTTACTGAACTACTACTACAGGAGACACCCAAGAGAGGAATTAATTTTCTCAATCACATCCGCTTTCAGAAACCTTGGTAATTCTGCAGATACAGAGTCTCTCACAGCAAAACGACGCCTATTGTTTCTCAGAGGAGGCACTGAATCAGAAATGTTTACCTTGTGAGCAAAGTTCTTAACACATCCTACAGTTTGTAACATTGGAGTAGACGGAGCACACACAGAAGCAATGTGTGGAGGTGGAAACACATTATATCCATCAAACTTCAGCCCGAGTCCCATGATCAGGTCCATGTCTAGCAATGCAGGGGAATTTTCCACTATGAAGATGTGAGCAGGGCAGGAAAGACCATACTTGGACACTGTTGAGGGTAAGCATCAAAGCACTGAACTGGTTCCTTTGAAGATGTAACCAAGCGAACTGTAGGAGGTTGTAATGGCACAGTACTGAAATACTGGTCATAGACTTGTTTTTGGCAAGATGGAAACGGATGAACCAGAGTAAAAAGTAACTGGGTTTAGAACTTGAGGAGCTTCTTTGATCACATCACACATCAAACGATTCTTTCCAGCAGAAATATGGAGTATGCAAACTCCTGGCATCTCAAGTGAATGGAGTTGAACTGAAGCGGAACGACAAACTCTAGAAAAATGTTGCGTCTTGTGATTGTTTTCACATGTAGCAGATGCAGCTGAGGAATATTTGGCTTTAGCAAGAAGCTTCTCAGACCCACAGCGAAAACATGTTTGTGCTGAATGTACTGAAGCAGGTTTTGGTGAAGTAGGAAACTTGTTTCTCATCTTTGAACGTTGTCTACCGGCCGCATGTGAGGTGTGTATTGCTTGTACTGAGGTAGAATTATTTGCTATCATCACCTTTGCTTGAAACTCAGCAGCCTCCAACTGTGTAACGGCAGATTCCAACCTCAATTTAGACTCTAGCAAAAGTCTTTCCTGAATTCAAGCTTTCAACTCACATGTAGTAGCCAAGTCTCTCAAAGCAGCAGCATATTGTGCTATGGTTTCATCAACCCTCTGTGTTCCTTTTCTGAATGCTTGCCTTTCCAGCACCACATTCCTTTGTGGCAAAACATGGTCTTGCAATTTCCAAAAGTGTCACCAGCATTAGGCAAAACAATCTCTGACCTTGTGTTCTCAGACAATGAATAAGACTCATGGCCATGTACCCCCCACTTGCATTTATCACCAGCATGAAATTCTCAGACATCTTCATGTAGAAAGAGGTATAGCAGGTTCACCAGGATGAGGTAAAAGGGGGTTTGAAAAAGCAACACTTTACAGAAGCCATCCTTTGAAACCTCCCATAGAACTTCCTTTGCAAACTTTAACACGTTCAATTGTTTTCTTCAACAATCCTCTTCAACCATTCCGCCGCCAATTTTGATGTGTCTGGAGTAAATGAAGGTAGGGATGGGGCGCTCGACACCCAGCTTCAAAGCATGTGTTGAGTTATCACTTGTCCTTTGGCTGTCCCGTACCTGCTGTCTATAGATATGTATATGATGTCTATGACAGCCGTCCAATGTTACAATTATATCCATCATTTTCATGCATTTCATGTTTTTATATGATGTTTTATTGTAAAAATATTATGATTAAAAAATGACGTTTCAATATTGTTGTATGACTCTAAATTAAAACCACGGTCCCAAAAATAATAAAAGTTCTTCCTCAACTACAAACATGTTTGCTGCTTGTAAACGCCGTCCTCAGCTCACATCGTTTTATAAATATCGATAGAAAAATGATCTCAAGAGACCCCGGCCTCAAGAGTGGGAACCCTTCAGTCTTGACACTCGTAATAAAGTGTCATGATTAATATGTGATCACCATCTTGCTAATTACATCATGTTTATTACATATACAAATAAAACCTACAATGACCAAAACGTGTGAATAACACAGCGTAGGGAATTCTTTTGGCCACCAGAGGGCGAAGTGGAACACGATTTCAAAACACTTCGAAGCTTCAACGCAGTTTGTTCTTTTGTAGTAAACACTTCACCTGCTTCTGAAGCTTCGTTCGGGACATCCCTAAATAGAGATCTTGAGAGATATCAACTTTAGTTCATTTTATTACCTGGAGCAGCACATGGCAAACAGCAGAAAGCACACGACATGACATCAATTATTCACTTTTACAGTAAAGTTCAGGCTCACTAGTGCCCTCTCGTGGTTAGTTTATATAAAACATCACAGTCACTCGTGTTCTACTAAAAGATCATTTCCATTCCAATGAACTGGAAGTATCCATAAATTATCCGTGAAATAAAGAGGACGTAGAAATGAACTTATTCCTATACTGGGCGTCTGCAGTCTTGGATCCAAGCAGTTTTAAGGACCAGACAGTTTTACCGCCCAGTTCCTGATGCGTCCAGTAGGGGGAGCGCTTCCACATTATTAAATGTCCTACAAACTTTTTTTAACATCACGTTAATGTATCAGAAAGAGTTTAAATATACACGAGATACACTCATCAAATTATTTTATTATTTATTGTGATAGTGTAATGATTAATTGTATTCTTTTCATATAGAGATAAGTTTTTTTATTCAAATATTTGATTATGATTTATAAGGATTTTGAGATGTAACTTCCAGAATACATTGATAGTTAGGGGATATATAAAGACTATAAGTCATTATTATTTATTTACATTTTTCGTCATTTGCAGCTACATATTGTGATTCTGACTTTCCTAAAACACGCCAAACATATTTAATTACCGGTACTTTCTTCGTAACAAATTCTGTCAATAGAAATGATGAAATTAGTGAGAAACAATAATCATGATTTCATATATAATGTATACTTTCATGCTAATATATAAAAAATAAATAGCTATGAACAGAATTAGTAGACCATTTATAATTGTGAGGTTTTCTATGCATTTATAGATGTTTGGTAGTGAATAAAAATATTTAATTGTTTAATCTACTAATAGCATTTCAACAAAATATAAAATAGCCATTTAGAACAGGATTGCATTAAATTAAATTAAATTGAACGCAATGCGATTTTCCTACAACTTCAAAATACATTTGTTTAGATTCATTTCAATATAAAGTTAATAAAGTTAAATTTTGAGCAATAACCCTGATTTCCAAAACCAACAAATAAAAACATTTGTTATCTTGACAGTATACACCAGGGGTTACCAAACTCTTAGTCATGGAGGACCGGTGTCAAACAGTTTAAAAGCAAGTTAATTTTGCTTACCCCACTGGCAAATTATTTTACCTGTTTCAAGAAAAAACGTGACATGTTTTTCCAGAGAACAAGACATTTTTTTTACCTGCCTAGAACATTCTTCTTGATTTGAGAATATTTCGATATTTGGACTAGAAACAAGACGAGATGTGGAATTGATTTTCTTGCAGTGGAATCACAGCATGCTCTGTTTTTAAATGAATGTTTTTATTGTTTAGGGAGAAAAAAATCCAAACCCACATAGCCCTGTGTGAAAAAGTGATTGCCCCTCTTGTTAAAAAATAACTGAACTGTGGTTTATCACTCCGCATTTCAATTTCTGTAGCCACCCCCAGACCTGATTACTGCCACACTGTTTCAATCAAGAAATCACTGAAACAGAAGCTACCGGACACAGAGAAGAAGACCAAAAGCACCTCAAAAGCTAGACATCACGCCAAGATCCAAAGAAATTCAGGAAGAAATGGGAACAAAAGTAATTGAGATCTATCCGTCTGGTAAAGGTTATAAAACCATTTCTAAAGCTTCGGGACTCCAGCGAACCACAGTGAGAGCCATTATCCACAAATGGTAAAAACATGGAACAGTGGTGAACCTTCCCAGGAGTGTGCCACCCGCCCAAAATTACCCCAAGAGCGCAGAGACAACTCATCCGAGAGGTCACAAAAGATCCCAGGGCAACATCCAAAGAACTGCAGGCATCACTTACATCAATTAAGGTCAGTGTTCATGACTCCACCAGAAGAAAGAGACCGGGAAAAAATAGTTCCAAGATGCAAACCACTATTAATCAAAAAGAACATTAAGACTCGTCTTAATTTTGCTAAAAAAATATCTTGATGACTGCCAAGACTTTGGGGAAAATATCTTGTAGACTGACGAGACAAAAGTTGAAATTGTTGGAAGGTGTGTGTCCCGTTACATCTGGCGTAAAAGTAACACAGCATTTCATAAAAAGAACATCATACCAACAGTAAAATATGGTGGTGGTAGTGTGATGGTCTGGGGTTGTTTTGTTGCTTCAGGACCTGGAAGGCTTGCTGTGATAGATGGAAGCATGAATTCTACTGTCTACCAAAAAATCCTGAAGGAGAATGTTGGCCATCTGTTCATCAACTCAAGCTAAAGCGATCTTAGGTGCTGCAGCAGGACAATGACCCAAAACACACCAGAAAATCCACCTCTGAATGGCTGAAAAAAAAGAAGACATTGGAGTGGCCTAGTCAAAGTCCTGACCTGAATCCCATTGAGAAGCTGTGGCATGACCTTAAGAAGGGGGTTCATGCTAGAAAACCCTCAAATAAAGCTGAATTACAACAATTCTGCAAAGAGGAGTGGGTCAAAACTCCTCCAGAGCGCTGGAAAAGACTTGTTACAAGTTATCGCAAACGTTTGATTGCAGTTATTGCTGCTAAGGGCGGCCCAACCAGTTATTAGGTGCAGGGGCAATTACTTTTACACACAGGGCTATGTGGGTTTGGATTTATTTTCTCACTAAATAATAAAAACATTCATTTAAAAACAGCATTTTGTGTTTACTTGTGTTATCTTTGACTAATATTAAAATGTGTTCGATGATCAGAAACATTTTGTGTGACAAACATGCAAAAGATTAAAAAGTCAGGAAGGGGGCAAATAGTTTTTCACATCACTGTATAAATAGATAACAAGACTCTTATTCTTCTGTGAGAACCTCTGACATTTCCACAGCAAGAACAGCGCCACACAGCTCCAGCTCCAGAAACCAGTTTGGCCGTACCCATTATGTCCATCTTCACGCACGACCTTCCGATAGGCTACTGCAGCTATAGCCATCACTGAAGCATCTGAGAATACACACAGTTCAATGAACATTGCTTCAGAAAGTGAGAATGTGATGTAAGTACGAGGAACGAGAAGCTTTTTTAGATCCACCCTCTCCATTCTTCATACATCTCCTGAGGAAAGGGGTTTTCCCATTCAAGACTGCTGCTGGAGAGATCTCTGAGAAGAAGTCTGCCTTTGATTGTAACTTTTGCTCTTGTGGAACATGGGATGTGAGTGTGTCTGATGTTATTTTCCAACTCACCCCCAAACTCCTCTGAACAGGAACATCATCAGTGTAGATAACTAGTAAAGTTATATGTATAAGTTATTGCCTATATATGGTTTGTAGTTCCTGTTATACAGCATCCTAGTGGTTGAATACAGTATTGCATTGGGGGTGTGTTTTAATTATGGCAAGTCTCAACATGTAAGTTGACGATCACGGAATAAAGTCATGTTGATACACGTTTGTCCGGAACACCATTCATAACAAAACTACAATCACTAGAGAAATCAAGCTCCTTGACCTTCTCAGCTCTGTCCTCTGGGCGGAAAGCATTAGTAACTTCTACACTGTTGGATGTAATAAACATAAATGAGAGAGAGCAAGCATCTTCTGAGCTCTCTCAATGACGTCACTACTGAGGTAGACACTGTATATAATAAGGTACATGAATGTGAATGTTTGTGGAAAAAGTGCATTATTGAGGTGCAGTGTGCAAAAAGAGCATGGCAGTAGTACGGTGAGGCTAAGTGTAAGTGTATGTGAGAGTCCCAGATCAGGCAGAAGAAGGGAATGAGGGCAGAACCGGGAAAGAGTTTAGCTTCCTGACGCCTGGTGGACGAAGCTGGTCCTGGCCTGGAGACTCCACAGTCTCCTCCCTGATGGCAGCAGGCTAAAGAAGCTTTGCAAAGGGTGGGGGGGATCAGCTGCTATGCAGAGGGCTTTCTTGATGAGACGGGTGCTGTAGATGTCCTGGAGGGAGGGGAGAGGGGCGCCAATGATCCTCTCAGCTGCTCTCACTATGCGTTGGAGAGATTTTTTGCAGGATGCAAACCACACAGTGATGCAGCTAGTCAGGATGCTCTCAATGGTGCCTCTATAGAAGGTGTGGATGATGGGGGCTGGTGCTCTTGCTTTTTTCAGTTTGCGGAGGAAGTAGAGACGTTATCTTTGCACCACTCGGACAAGCGGCTCACCTCTCTTCTGTGGTAGATCTCATCAAATATTCATTTTCCCACCGTGTTTGAAATCTTCTACACTCACTTGCTATCTTTCGTTTCTTTGGTGCTGCCATTTCTTGTGAGTCGTGGTAAATATTTATCTTTGCTTAATTTTGCTTAATAGAGAAGCACCTTTTTCTATGACTGGCTCCATCTAGTGTTGAAACTGAGAAGTGCAACAGAGTTGAACTGAAGCCATATTCAATAAAATTTTCAGAATTTGCTGCAGGCCAATAAACGTTTGGACACCCCTGATATAAAACATCACATTTTCCTCTTTCACTTGAAAAGAACTTCTAGCACCACTTTGAATTAGGATCAACAGAATCACTGAAACTCGAAATCAATAAGAAAACATCTTAAATATCACTACTGTAACTTTTCAAGTGATAAAAATAATTACGTGACATAGTCCTTGAACCAGACCGGTTTTCTTCAGTGTGACAGACAGATGAAGCTCAGGTCTTCTTGGTGAGAATCCACTTGAGGCACTTCAGGGTTTTCTGATGTAAAATCACTTTTGGGAACGCAATTATTCTCTGATCAAGTTTCAGGTGTTGGATTTTCAGGCAGTGGAGCAAGACATTCTCACCATCCTCCAAAAGATAAGTGTAATTCCATCTTGATCCTTCACTTGTACTGGAAATGTACATTTTGGTGCTTGCCGTTGCTTTTTAATCCGCACTTTATCTCCTCTTCTGAAGAAAGCAGGCAGTATGTGATGTGTCTGTTCATAATAAGACTTTATTCGCTCCTGACTGATTGATACAGATGTTTCTTTATGTCTACAGGATCAATTACAGAAGGTGTCGGTCTCGATACATCGGTATCTCAAATGGAGATACTCTTGTAATAGCATGCAGTGTGGCTCTGTAAATCTGCAAAAACTCAGTAACTGCAGTTTTCCAAGGCACTGATTGGAGGATTGCTGTTTGGATAGTACTCTTAAGCGCTCGGTGGAATCCTTCAATTGCATCATTTGCAGCAGGATGATAAGCAGGAGGATGTTTGCGCCTAATGCTTCTTTTCTTCTCAAAAGCTCAGGTGAAGTGAATAGAGGTCTTGTGATGAGGCTAAGTCTGGCTCATAACTATTTTATTTGTTTTTAGAAGCAAAATTAAAAGAGAAAACATCATGTATTTAAAAAATGCCAGAGACTCAGTTGAAAATTAGTTTATTGGGAACCAGTGTGTGGTTGTGCACCATTGATTGGACTAAACCATCTGTTGTTTCAGCAGGTGATGTCATGGTTGAACCCGGAAAAGAATTAGGTTGGTTTAATATTGTGTAAAGAGTTACTTAAAACAGAGCATGTTAGACACATAGGGACTGGGGGGTGGTGCCTGGACATCATCCGTCAGCCAATGGTTCCAGTACATCACTCCCCATTTTTAATGCAACTTACCTCTTCAACATATACACAAACACTACACCCCAACTGGGAGCAGATGATGGGGAGTGGGTGGACCGGGCCCACCGGTCAGTGACTGGCCGCCCTTCGTGTATGAATGGGTGTATGGATGGATGACTGGGAGAGATGGGGAGGGGTCTGGGGCTGCTGGTCAGGGTGTGTGCGGGGCCGGGTTGTGGCTGGGGGGTTGGCTCCGCTGCACCTGGTGTGGCCTCCCTCTCTGTCCTCTTCTGGTCTCTTGGTCGCTGCCCCCGCCCTCTCTGCGGCCGTGCTCGGGGTGGGGGCCTGCCGTCGGGTGGCTGTGCGGTTGCAGGTGTGGCCTGCTGGGCCCGCCCCGTGCTGTCAGGGGGGCCTGGCTGCTGCTGCTGCTGCTCTCTCTCAAACTAATCTCTTTTGGCTATGCCACGATCACAGTGCAGATTATTTAACTAGTTATATTGCTAAATACTAATCCTCAGCTTAAAGTACAATTTAAATCATGACAGCTAATGACCCCAGGTCAGTGGTTTTGGTAAAAGGTGAAAATAACTGTTAGTGGGTGTCAACATCTGTTTTTGTGATGCAACAAATGTGGGAAAGTTTATTCTGTTCACTTTAGAGTTGTTCTCTCTTACATATAGCATCACAGTATATATCAGACATTTAAAGTAATATAGATGACTTCAGCCCCATTTCTGTTCAAATACCTGGAAAAGTATAATTTTATTCTACATTTCTGCTCAAAGGAACACATCCTAAATTAAATAAAGACCTTTTGGAGATATACAGTCTCTACTGTAACATTAAAATAGTCAACAGCAGTTTCTTTGTCACACAACATTCATCAACAATGAAAATTTAGAACTCATCATACTTCAGGCAAAACATAACACACATGAAAGTGTTTTGAAATGCTTTTAATAACATCTTCATATCCTCTGTTCCCTGAAGGAGGGAACAGTGACGTATTCATGATGGGAAACTGACAGATTGGGAACAATTCTCCTGGGAGTGACCTGGATCCACCATGGGCGTGGGTGATTGTGACATTTACATTTATGTATTTAGCAGATGATTTTATCCCGAATATCAGGAGTTACATAAGCAGATTGAAACAAGGTCAGATTGACCACAAGACTTGCACACAGGAGAGTTTCAAGATGATTCTGAAAAAAATCAGTGCTTCAGAGTTTTTTAATAAGTTACGTTAAGTTAGTAAGTGCTCTCGAAAGAGAAGAATCAGAGTAGACTAGAGTGCTCTCGAAAGACCAATAAACCGGGTGTTTAAACCAAGCAGACCTCCACTTCATTCTACTGTTTTCTGAGGACCTTACCTCTCAATTACCTCTCGGCACCTCAGATCAGTTTCCTCTGGGGCATAGAGAGGGAAAATATGTCTCCATTCCCTCCTTCAGGGAAAAGGAGGGTTATGAAGGTAACCTAGACATTCCCTTGCAGTCATTTCCAGAAGCATATTCACATAGGGAAACTGACTGATTGCGAACCCTTTTTGAAGTCACATGCCCAAGACCTTTCCGTACAGACTGACACATAACTCTAGAATAGTTCAGCTGCTAAGGCTGTGAAACCTGAATGAATGCTCCTT
Source organism: Danionella cerebrum (assembly GCA_007224835.1). NCBI lineage: Eukaryota > Metazoa > Chordata > Actinopteri > Cypriniformes > Danionidae > Danionella > Danionella cerebrum. The sequence goes on from SRMA01024442.1 coordinate 25,728, forward strand.
CTGTCCCAATGTCTGGAAAATTCTTATTATGTGGGGATGTCACAAACACTGTGAAGCATTCTGCTGTTCTCAGTTAAGGGAGGGCCACCTGAAAAAGCCCACCCCTCTTCCTGTGGGGAAGGGTGCACAGAGACCGCATCGAGGCCTGAGAAGGGATAGAACTCACTATCCTGCACCAAAAGGGGCAAGGACTGAAGCCATCGTTCTCTGTTTAAGGCAAGGGAGGGAACAGAATCTGGATTAAACGTACAACCAGACCCAGAAGGCAAAACCCTCTTACAGAACCTGCAGAGCTGACTTCAGGGTATAAAGTTAGAGTGCGCTATCCTAGAAGGAAGAGCGCTGCGGATGTACACCCGGAAGGCTCAAACAGGAAACATGGAACCCTGGACTCCTCCCGTGGCAAGGTCACTACCTGATCTCGAAAGAGAACTGATGGGACCTTGGGGACAAATCCAGACCTGGGCCTGTTGATCCGAAGAGAGTCCTCGGGCCTGAATTACTGGCCTATTCCAATCCCATTCAGAGAGGCCAGAGACAGCAGGATTTCGGTCCTCAGAGAAGACAAGCAATTCTGCTGACTGCAAAAGCTCGAAGGACACAACTGCAGGCCACGAAGGGTGATGGAGGTCCCAATAGAGGAGACATTTGCAGGCCACGGAAGGCATCGGAGAGTCCCAAGAGATTGCTGACAGGAGCCTAACTGAACAGAGTCGGCAGAGATCAGAGGTGCTTCACTATCTGGACTAGCAATGCTACACAGGGATGCAAGAGGTAATCAACCTTCCAATACTTCTAGCTCACGGCATCCAAAAGAAGGAGAGAGACTTGCACCAGGTTCGCTCAGAGGAATAAAGTAGAATGAAGCGTAGGTCTGCTTGGTTTAAATACTTTGCTAATCCAGGGCTCCAGACTAGAACTAAAATTGTCACATTTTTCCCTCAGCTCCAGAGAAACCATGTCAAAAAGAAAAAAATCCATTTTTTTTTAAGTAATCCTCATTTCTGGCAAGCACCAGAGCGGCTGATACACCAGGTAATGAAAAATCAGGCTGCAGTAGCTGTGCCAGCACAAGCGCTCTGGAGGACGATGGAGACACAGAGAGTCATTCCACATCAGCCAGTGAACACCGTGCTGCAAGTGTCGTGGATTCAGGAGTTTCCTTGGCTGAAGTATGATCACGACACACGGAAAGTGTTTTGTGACTTTTGTTCAAGAGCGGGGAAAGAAACTGTGGGGGAAACTGAGTTCATCACAGGAACAAGCCGTTTCAAAAAAAAGAGACTGTGAGAAAACATGGCGACAGTCACAGTCATAAAAATCCACGTGATCACGTAATCCCAAAGAATACTCCACAGACCACACCTTTAGCACGTTTCTGGAAAAGACAACGTTATTGCTTACTGCAGGCACACTGCCATGCACACAGAGTATTAGATCAAATAAAGAGCTTGTTTAGTGACGCTAAAACAACTGATAATGATTGGTGGAAGGGGTTTCTGGCATTTGGAGCGGATGGGGCTGCTGTTAACATGGGAGCTTCAGGAGGAGCAGGTAGAGAAGAAATAGGACACACTCCTCCTGCCCTTTCACTGTTGCCACACAGACAGGAAATAGCCGTGCTGGATGTTCAGAAGTCTGTTCCAATGATTGAAAAAGTCTAGACTAGCTACAGCTAGTATGAAAAACATACCATTTAAGCCCCAAAAGCAAGCGAG
>SRMA01024443.1:0-29656 GCA_007224835.1 Danionella cerebrum
GGAGAATCTAAGGGAACAAGTAAAAGCAGACTCTGTTTAAAGACAGCGCATGTCATCGCGCATGTGTGTTTCGATATTCATTACCGCGCATGCCTTAGAACATTTGTTAGGTGCTCAATGCCATTGAGTACGCAACCAATGCGAGGGCACTTTACATTTTGACCATGATGAGTCGGGGTGGGACTCGTCATCAGCATCACGCCGGTGTAGCTGTGTCAGCGACCGGCTTTTGGGTGACAGAGGCTTGTCCGTTGTTTTTTTTTGTTTTTTTTTTCCATCTCATTTTTCTCGCGTGAATACATTGCAGATGATTTGTTGGGAGTGGCACGCCGGGTATCGCTGTTCCTCTTTTAGTGAGAAGGTTGCTGGTTCGGGGCCAGCCGGGGCTCTTCCACAAGGAACTTGCTCATTCTCGTGAGCGGGTTTTCTCCGGTTTACTCCACTGGAGCAAAAACATGCGCCGAGATCATTGAATTTGCTCAATTCTAGGGCGTACCCCGCAATCTTCCCAAACGGCGCTGGAAACGTGCACCCGCACCATAAGCCTTTGACTCTGAAAAGGGAAGATGGATTTGGGAAACGCCAGAGCTGCTTCCTGGGTACCGATTGATGCAAAGGGCCACCGCTTTGACACCTCGTATGAGCCGATTACGATTGAAGGATACTCTTCTCTGCAAAGACACAGATCGCGTTCATTAATTTTCACAACGAATACAGACAATGAACGAACCAGGTAGTAAACGGTAAACATTTATAGGCAACACTTTAGGTTTTCTCTTAGTGCGACTGATTTCTTGTTAAATTGAAAAAAATATAAGAAATGTTCAAAAAACTTCAAAATGAACACTTCTACGACGGTCCCGAGAAAATCACAATATCCAATGTACGAATCATAGATGAAACACAAAAAAAAAGTGAGCTAAGATTGTTTTGGTTTCTTTATTTTTTTACATTTTTAACATTTTACCATAAACAATTTGTACATTTACAAACGCATCGAACAAAACGTGTGCTGGACACCAAATCTGCTCTCTTTCCGTTATTGGGCAGCCTGGCATCGCGTGCACTTTACCCGTATGTTGTTCTCTGAGTGAGTCTTGAGTGTGGCTTTCGAAGTGCGGTCGGCTCTCATAAACACACGCACATCTCTCGCTGACGTTGGCTGTGTGTTTCTGGCATTGTCCTCCTGCCTGCGACGAGCAGAAGAAATCAACTCGTCAAAACGGACAACGCCACCGCGGGAATTTCCCCAGGAGAATCTAAGGGAACAAGTAAAAGCAGACTCTGTTTAAAAGACAGCGCATGTCATCGCGCATGTGTGTTTCGACATTCATTACCGCGCATGCCTTAGAACATTTGTTAGGTGCTCAATGCCATTGAGTACGTAACCAATGCGAGGGCACTTTACATTTTGACCATGATGAGTCGGGGTGGGACTCGTCATCAGCATCACGCGGGTGTAGCTGTGTCAGCGACGGGCTTTTGGGTGACAGAGGCTTGTCCGTTGTTTTTTTTTGTTTTTTTTCTCCATCTCATTTTTCTCGCGTGAATACATTGCAGATGATTTGTTACGAGTGGCACGCCGGGTATCGCTGTTCCTCTTTTAGTGAGAAGGTTGCTGGTTCGAGGCCAGCCGGGGCTCTTCCCAAAGGAACTTGCTCATTCTCGTGAGCGGGTTTTCTCCGGTTTACTCCACTGGAGCAAACACATGCGCCGAGATCATTGAATTTGCTCAATTCTAGGGCGTACCCCGCAATCTTCCCAAACGGCGCTGGAAACGTGCACCGGCACCATAAGCCTTTGACTCTGAAAAGGGAAGATGGATTTGGGAAACGCGAGCGCTGCTTCCTGGGTACGGATTGATGCAAAGGGCCACCGCTTTGACACCTCGTATGAGCGGATTACGATTGAAGGATACTCTTCTCTGCAAAGACACAGATCGCGTTCATTAATTTCACAACGAATACAGACAATGAACGAACGAGGTAGTAAACGGGTAAACATTTATGGGCAACACTTTAGTTTTCCTCTTAGTGCGACTGATTTCTTTGTTAAATTGAAAAAAATATAAGAAATGTTCAAAACACTTCAAAATGATCACTTCTACGACGGTCCCGAGAAAATCACAATATCCAATGTACTAATCATAGATGAAACACGTACAAAAAGTGAGCTAAGATTGTTTTGGTTTCTTTATTTTTTTACATTTTTAACATTTTACCATAAACAATTTGTACATTTTACAAACGCATCGAACAAAACGTGTGCTGGACACCAAATCTGCTCTCTTTCCGTTATTGGGCAGCCTGGCATCGCGTGCACTTTACCCGTATGTTGTTCTCTGAGTGAGTCTTGAGTGTGGCTTTCGGAGTGCGGTCGGCTCTCATAAACACACGCACATCTCTCGCTGACGTTGGCTGTGTGTTTCTGGCATTGTCCTGCTGACTGCGACGAGCAGAAGAAATCAACTCGTCAAAACGGACAACGCCACCGCGGAATTTCACCAGGAGAATCTAAGGGAACAAGTAAAAGCAGACTCTGTTTAAAAGACAGCGCATGTCATCGCGCATGTGTGTTTCGATATTCATTACCGCGCATGCCTTAGAACATTTGTTAGGTGCTCAATGCCATTGAGTACGTAACCAATGCGAGGGCACTTTACATTTTGACCATGATGAGTCGGGGTGGGACTCGTCATCAGCATCACGCCGGTGTAGCTGTGTCAGCGACGGGCTTTTGGGTGACAGAGGCTTGTCCGTTGTTTTTTTTTGTTTTTTTTCTCCATCTCATTTTTCTCGCGTGAATACATTGCAGATGATTTGTTGCGAGTGGCACGCCGGGTATCGCTGTTCCTCTTTTAGTGAGAAGGTTGCTGGTTCGAGGCCAGCCGGGGCTCTTCCAAAAGGAACTTGCTCATTCTCGTGAGCGGGTTTTCTCCGGTTTACTCCACTGGAGCAAAAACATGCGTCGAGATCATTGAATTTGCTCAATTCTAGGGCGTACCCCGCAATCTTCCCAAACGGCGCTGGAAACGTGCACCGGCACCATAAGCCTTTGACTCTGAAAAGGGAAGATGGATTTGGGAAACGCGAGAGCTGCTTCCTGGGTACCGATTGATGCAAAGGGCCACCGCTTTGACACCTCGTATGAGCGGATTACGATTGAAGGATACTCTTCTCTGCAAAGACACAGATCGCGTTCATTAATTTTCACAACGAATACAGACAATGAACGAACGAGGTAGTAAACGGGTAAACATTTATGGGCAACACTTTAGTTTTCCTCTTAGTGCGACTGATTTCTTGTTAAATTGAAAAAAATATAAGAAATGTTCAAAACACTTCAAAATGATCACTTCTACGACGGTCCCGAGAAAATCACAATATCCAATGTACGAATCATAGATGAAACACGTACAAAAAGTGAGCTAAGATTGTTTTGGTTTCTTTATTTTTTTACATTTTTAACATTTTACCATAAACAATTTGTACATTTTACAAACGCATCGAACAAAACGTGTGCTGGACACCAAATCTGCTCTCTTTCCGTTATTGGGCAGCCTGGCATCGCGTGCACTTTACCCGTATGTTGTTCTCTGAGTGAGTCTTGAGTGTGGCTTTCGGAGTGCGGTCGGCTCTCATAAACACACGCACATCTCTCGCTGACGTTGGCTGTGTGTTTCTGGCATTGTCCTGCTGACTGCGACGAGCAGAAGAAATCAACTCGTCAAAACGGACAACGCCACCGCGGGAATTTCACCAGGAGAATCTAAGGGAACAAGTAAAAGCAGACTCTGTTTAAAAGACAGCGCATGTCATCGCGCATGTGTGTTTCGATATTCATTACCGCGCATGCCTTAGAACATTTGTTAGGTGCTCAATGCCATTGAGTACGTAACCAATGCGAGGGCACTTTACATTTTGACCATGATGAGTCGGGGTGGGACTCGTCATCAGCATCACGCCGGTGTAGCTGTGTCAGCGACGGGCTTTTGGGTGACAGAGGCTTGTCCGTTGTTTTTTTTTGTTTTTTTTCTCCATCTCATTTTTCTCGCGTGAATACATTGCAGATGATTTGTTGCGAGTGGCACGCCGGGTATCGCTGTTCCTCTTTTAGTGAGAAGGTTGCTGGTTCGAGGCCAGCCGGGGCTCTTCCAAAAGGAACTTGCTCATTCTCGTGAGCGGGTTTTCTCCGGTTTACTCCACTGGAGCAAAAACATGCGTCGAGATCATTGAATTTGCTCAATTCTAGGGCGTACCCCGCAATCTTCCCAAACGGCGCTGGAAACGTGCACCGGCACCATAAGCCTTTGACTCTGAAAAGGGAAGATGGATTTGGGAAACGCGAGAGCTGCTTCCTGGGTACCGATTGATGCAAAGGGCCACCGCTTTGACACCTCGTATGAGCGGATTACGATTGAAGGATACTCTTCTCTGCAAAGACACAGATCGCGTTCATTAATTTTCACAACGAATACAGACAATGAACGAACGAGGTAGTAAACGGGTAAACATTTATGGGCAACACTTTAGTTTTCCTCTTAGTGCGACTGATTTCTTGTTAAATTGAAAAAAATATAAGAAATGTTCAAAACACTTCAAAATGATCACTTCTACGACGGTCCCGAGAAAATCACAATATCCAATGTACGAATCATAGATGAAACACGTACAAAAAGTGAGCTAAGATTGTTTTGGTTTCTTTATTTTTTTACATTTTTAACATTTTACCATAAACAATTTGTACATTTTACAAACGCATCGAACAAAACGTGTGCTGGACACCAAATCTGCTCTCTTTCCGTTATTGGGCAGCCTGGCATCGCGTGCACTTTACCCGTATGTTGTTCTCTGAGTGAGTCTTGAGTGTGGCTTTCGGAGTGCGGTCGGCTCTCATAAACACACGCACATCTCTCGCTGACGTTGGCTGTGTGTTTCTGGCATTGTCCTGCTGACTGCGACGAGCAGAAGAAATCAACTCGTCAAAACGGACAACGCCACCGCGGGAATTTCACCAGGAGAATCTAAGGGAACAAGTAAAAGCAGACTCTGTTTAAAAGACAGCGCATGTCATCGCGCATGTGTGTTTCGATATTCATTACCGCGCATGCCTTAGAACATTTGTTAGGTGCTCAATGCCATTGAGTACGTAACCAATGCGAGGGCACTTTACATTTTGACCATGATGAGTCGGGGTGGGACTCGTCATCAGCATCACGCCGGTGTAGCTGTGTCAGCGACGGGCTTTTGGGTGACAGAGGCTTGTCCGTTGTTTTTTTTTGTTTTTTTCTCCATCTCATTTTTCTCGCGTGAATACATTGCAGATGATTTGTTGCGAGTGGCACGCCGGGTATCGCTGTTCCTCTTTTAGTGAGAAGGTTGCTGGTTCGAGGCCAGCCGGGGCTCTTCCAAAAGGAACTTGCTCATTCTCGTGAGCGGGTTTTCTCCGGTTTACTCCACTGGAGCAAAAACATGCGTCGAGATCATTGAATTTGCTCAATTCTAGGGCGTACCCCGCAATCTTCCCAAACGGCGCTGGAAACGTGCACCGGCACCATAAGCCTTTGACTCTGAAAAGGGAAGATGGATTTGGGAAACGCGAGAGCTGCTTCCTGGGTACCGATTGATGCAAAGGGCCACCGCTTTGACACCTCGTATGAGCGGATTACGATTGAAGGATACTCTTCTCTGCAAAGACACAGATCGCGTTCATTAATTTTCACAACGAATACAGACAATGAACGAACGAGGTAGTAAACGGGTAAACATTTATGGGCAACACTTTAGTTTTTCTCTTAGTGCGACTGATTTCTTGTTAAATTGAAAAAAATATAAGAAATGTTCAAAACACTTCAAAATGATCACTTCTACGACGGTCCCGAGAAAATCACAATATCAATGTACGAATCATAGATGAAACACGTACAAAAAGTGAGCTAAGATTGTTTTGGTTTCTTTATTTTCTTTCTTTATTTATTTATTTTTATTACATTTTTAACATTTTACCATTAACATTTTGTACATTTTACAAAAGCATCGAACCAAACGTGTGCTGGACACCAAATCTGCTCTCTTTCCGTTATTGGGCAGCCTGGCATCGCGTGCGCTTTACCCGTATGTTGTACTCTGAGTGAGTCTTGAGTGTGGCTTTTGGAGTGCGGTCGGCTCACATAAACACACGCACATCTCTCGCTAACGTTGGCTGTGTGTTTCTGGCATTGTCCTGCTGACTGCGACGAGCAGAAGAAATCAACCCGTCAAAACGGACAACGCCACCGTGGGAATTTCACCAGGAGAATCTAAGGGAACAAGTAAAAGCAGACTCTGTTTATAAGACAGCGCATGTCAAAGACAGAACACCAACGCAATTTATTGGCCTTCACGAATTCACACAGACACGTCATCGCAGTCGCGGCATGAAGAGAGCCCTGTGCTTTTACTGACTCTGTAAGGCATTTCTACTAGGGAGAGAGAGAGAGAGAGAGAAATCACTGTCACAGCCTTCGTTTCTGCTGCTTTCTGAAAAAGAAACCTACACTTCACTCATTAGCATCTGTGGCCACGGACCTACAGGAAACCCACGGAAGTATGTGCAAGCTCCGCCTCAAGAACCCGCCCGCTAGCCTCGAACTAGTGACCTTTGGACGAAAAGCCACAGTGCTAGCGCTTGTGAAATATGTCGACTGTATCGAGTAGCGAATATGCGTCGAATTTTGCCACTGTAGTTTTAAATACATTTTATAATAGTTTATTATTATTATTTTATGTAGTTATAAATACATTTTAAGAAACCTTTTTTAAATTTGGTTTCTTGATGAGAGGCTTGATAACTGCTAACTTGAAAGGTTTAGGGACATGACCGAGGGATAGCGAGGATTTAATGATATTAAGAATAGGCTCTCCAGCTGCAAGTAACTCGTCTTTTAGCAGTTAGGTGGGAATAGGATCTAACACACATGTTGTGGATTTGGTTTTATTTATAAGGCCGTACAGCTCTTCCTGTCCTATACTTGTAAAACACTGTAATTGTAACTGAGTAATTTCAGGTGAGACTGGAACACAGGATGCTGATGCAGAGGTTGGACGTCAGAAATTGTGTTTCTTATATTTTCAATTCTTTCAGTGAAGAAATTCATAAAGTCTTCACTACTAAACTGAGATGGAATACTCTTTACAGATAACTGATTTGTTGTTAGTGTAGCCACTGTGTTAAAAAGGAACCTGCGATTGTTCTGATTGTTTTCAATCAGTTTGCTCAGGTGCTGAACCCTCGCAGCCTTTAGTGCCTGTCTGTAACTGAGCATACTGTCTCTGTATGCAAGTCTAAAAACCGCTCATTTATTTTTTTTCTCCATTTCCTCTATAGAGTACGGGTTTCTCTCTTGAGGGCACGAGTATGGCTATTATACCATGGTGCAGGTATTATTTCTCTAACCTTTTTTAACCTGATGTCTAATGTGCTAGCGAGGGAGGTGCCTATCATGTTAGTTAATTCGTCTTGTTCGTTCGGATTCCGGGGATAGTGGTTAGACAAATAGACAGATTGGGCAGGTTACTTATGAATCTGTCCATAGTTGATGGAACAATAGTCCTACCGAGTCTATAACGTGGTGACACGCGACTAATCTGCTCTACTGGTAATGTGAACATGACGAGATAATGGTCTGTAAAATCATCAGACTGAGGTATAATGTTCATATCACTGGCGTCTAATCCGTGGGATATTATTAAATCTAATGTGTGATTAAGACGATGAGGTGGTCTGGAAATGTTTTGTTGAACCCCACATGAATTTAGTAGGTCTATAAATGACAGTCAAAGGGCATCACCTGGTTCATCTACATGAATATTAAAATCTCCCACAAGCAGTAATTTATCGAAAGTGACCAAGAGATCGGAGAGAAATTGAGCAAAAGCCGTTACTCACCCCTGGCCTTCTCTCTCTCTCTCTTTCTCTCTCTCTGCGGTTTTTGGAGCGCGTGCGCCGTCAGGTGGCGAACCTCTGAAAAGAAAAAAAAACACAAATACACACCATGAATCTTTTGATGTTGTTAAGCGTCGAGTTAACCACGAGCTTCCAATAAAAGACAAAAGCATTTCTTAGGCGAGTCAAACATGGACACATCAAATCTAAACAAGCGTTTAACTGTCTGGCGTGACGAGCGTGACGACGCGACCTATAGGATTGAACTCATTTGCATAGGTCGCTGTTTGAGACAAACCTTGAATCCACCCCGTCGAGACAAGTTAACAAATGACCCGAGAGCTGCCGTCGACCGAGAACTGCACGCTGCTCGCGAACAGAGTGTTGGGGAAAAAAGAAAAAAATTCTGGTCACCGTCAACCGAAACGCTCTGCGTATTGGACCACATATATAAGACTCACGAAGTCTCAGCTGCTTGGGAGCGGGAAACTGCTCACCGATGTGTTTGAAGTCTAGGTGGATTGCGGTGAGGGAGGAGGAAGGGATCCTGCCTTTTTTTTCTTTCTTTCCTTCTCTTTTTTTTTCTCCTTCCTTCCGCACGGCTTCATATTTGACAGCGTTAAATAAAATAAAAGCGTATTTAAAATAAAGAGATAAACAGCATTAGAACAACAACAACAACCACCACAACTATAATAATAATTCACTCATTCATTGTTTTTTAAACACCCTTCCAGCTCTTAGAGCATGGTTGCAGATTAAAGGCTGGAACATTTTGGAGTGGCCATCGCAGTCACCAGACTTAAATCCGATTGAGAACCTCTGGTGGGACTTAAAGAAAGCAGTTGCAGCGCGCAAGCCTAAGAATGTGACTGAACTGGAGGCTTCTGCCCATGAAGAATGGGCGAAGATACACGTAGATCTCTGCAAGACACTTGTGTCAAGCTATGCTTCACGTTTAAAAGCTGTTATTCAATCTTAGTACAACAACCCTGTCCAGTTATGTCACTTGGGGGTTGAATAAAACTGAATGATGTGAGCACAGAAAAGACATTTGTAGTTATTTCATTATAAAAGTTATGTTATATTTGTCTGATTTACAAGTGCCTCTTTGATTTAATTGTAAACAAGATGACTGAAATGATCAAAATCAATGTCAAACTGGCCAAAACACTCAATTTCAGTGGGGTAGAATAATTCTGAACACAACTGTAAATATCAGAATGCACTAACAATGGTTTTTCCATTACTCATTCTCAACTCAACTTTATTTATAGAGCACTTTAAAATCAACCCAGTTGGCCAAAGTGCTGTCCACAAATACAAAAGCATATAAAACACATGAAGATAAAAAACAATAAAAACATAGTAAAGACATAACACAGTAAAAGTCAACATCTCAGACTGAGTTAAAAGCCAGGGAGAAAAAGTTTGTTTTCAAAGAGGATTTAAAAGCTACAAGAGAGTCAGCCTGCCTAATGTGCAGGGGCAGACTGTTCAGTAGTCTGGGGGCAGCAACTGCAAAAGCACGATCACCTCTAGATTTCCTCTTTGTTTGTGGGACTCTTAAAGAGACTGATCTGCCGACCTTAGAGGGTGTGAGGGAATGTATGGCTGAAGCAGGTCGGACAAATACTGTCGGGCGAGGCCATTAAGACATTTAAAAACAAATAAAAGAATTTTAAAATCAATCCCAAAATGCACCGGTAGCCAATGCATAGAAGCTAAAATGGGTGTGATGTGCTCAAATTTTTTGGTACCTGTTAAAAGTCGGGCTGCAGCATTTTGAATTAATTGCAGGCGAGACAGCAGCTTCTGGCTGAGCCCAACATAAAGTGCATTACAGTAATCAAGTCTACATGAGAGAAAAGCATGGATTAAAAACCTCAAAATGATGTCTTGATAAAAATGGCTTGACTTTGGCTAGTTGTCGTAAATGATAAAAACTGGACTTGACAATTGATTTGATCTGCACATCGAATTTCAGATCACTGTCCATTTTACCCCCAGATTTCGTCCTTGTTCAACAATAAAGTCATCTCAACTAAACACCAATACATATTTAAATGCATGAACCCACATTGATAACCCTTTTCTCTTCCATGATTAGAAAACTTCCCATATCTACACGATCTTAATTCACCACAAACCAACTGTCAATTCAAACCACACATTATCTACAACAATTTCATCAAAGCTATAACTAAAAAAATCTCTTTTTACCAAAATGACATTAAAACCCTGGTGTACAAATTATGTGCCATTTAGAACCCATTAAAACCGTCTTAATAAATTAGCAACTCACATCAACCTCACAGGCAACACTATACGGAGCATACAAAGTGGATCCAATAGTTACAAACGCAATTCATTCATTCAACGGTATAACATGTTACGATTTTCATTCTGACTGATTTATCCATTCACAACTTCACTTTAACGATAAAGGTAGGCATAGGTAATCATTGTAACTCACCTAATAGAAAGGTGTAAACAGAGTCGTGTTGGCATCACTCGTGGATCGGCGTGAGTCTTTGTTCTAGTGATGTGTCGTTCAAGAACGATTCGTTCTTTTTGAACAAATCTTTAATGTGACTCAGTATGAACGAGTCGTGTTGGAGAGGGATTCGTTCATTGGCGCATGCGCATCATTCTTGTGGTTTTCCGAGCGTAACCCGTTCATCATCAATGACAGCAGACCGAAAAGACCCGAATGACTCGAAAGATTAACTAATCTTTTCTGTTTCCGGCTCATGGCCGCTCCGTAATGTTAACCAATGCAGCATGAGCCGGAAAGAGAAAAGACCGAAAGGACCGGGAGGACTCGCAAAAAGAACGAATCTTTTCGGGTTCCGGCTCATGGCCACTCCGTAATGTTAACCAATGCATCGTGAGCCGGAAAGAGAAAAGACCGAAAGGACCCGGACTCGCTAAAAGAACGAATCTTTTCGGGTTCCGGCTCATGGCCACTCCGTAATGTTAAACAATGCATCATGAGCCGGAAAGAGAAAAGACCGAAAGGACCCGGACTCGCAAAAAGAACGAATCTTTTCGGATCCGGCACTGTAGCGGTCACGTGACAAAGAAGTCCGGACTGAGTGCTCGGACTGCACACGTTAACATCAGAGTGAAGTAATTTTGTGTCGAACAAAAGAGATTTAAATCTAAGAAGACAGATCAGAGTTTGGGTAAACCAGACTAAAAGACCCAGGTAGGCTTTAGTAATATATTTATATTCATTTTAAATTTAGCATTATAGTTTTGTCTTATTTGTAGTGTGATTCGGGTTTGTGTATAAAACGCTAGTAGATGTGGAAGTACACACAACATTTATTGATATTTTAGTAAAATGAACGAAATGACTCGAAAAAAGATCCAAGTAGCTCTTTCTTTAGAATTTAAATTAAATTGCATAACCAAAAAATACATGTAGGCATTCATCACCTTAAAAACCGTTAAAAAAAATATGTTAACCTGACCACAAGTCAGTGTGTCAATCAGAAACATGAATATGTCATACAATTAAGTCACAAAGACTGTTGCTAAATAGACCATTATAATCATGTGGAAATGATGACCCGAAGAAATTACATAGGTGTAAAGATTTTTTTTTATTTCATGGATCCATAAAGAAGTCAACTAAGTACTTTTTTCCCTCCTTTAACAAACTTTTTTAATTAAAAACACAGTTTTGAGTATCCATCCTCGCCTCGAACTTGTATAATATACAAAGGCTTCTCAGTCGGAAACCCACAACTGCAAATAAGAAACAGAAAAAATATTTTTAATATAAAATGAACAAACTACAGACCAACTCACTTTAATCAACTCTCGGTATGCTTAATGAAAAAAAAAAACCCTCGCAAAAAACGTCCCCGAAAACTTCCGTCAACCGTGACGTCATGCGCGTTCACGCAGAGAGGGGAGTCAGAATCTGCCGCGGAGTCGAAAAATGGCACAACACCGCCATCAACAGGATGGTTCTCAGTGGTTTTGAAGTTTTGTTCATAAATTAGATTTGGAAAGGAGTGACTGGTAAAGAATAGTTTGAAATCTAGCTCACGGTAAACGCTGAGAAAATCTCTGAAAGGAATGAGAACTAATAGAACTGAACAGACACAGTTATTAATGCATTTGATAAATCATACATTTAGTATCTACAAAAACATGGAGTCATGAAATCACATTTCATCATTTCATCAACAGAAATCATGCGCTACACTTCCAAAGTTTAGTTTGATCCATAGTTCTTAAGAACCGGGAAACGAGCAAATATTCCGTGGCAAAGTGCTAAGTCCAAATACAGATCATGTGATGCCAGCGCATCATTTTGAGCAGTTTTATTGTGTTAAAAGGCATCTCAGAAAGAGAATAAAATCATCTGAAATCATGCGCTCCACTTCCGAAGTGTCATTCATTCATTCATTCATTGTTTTTTAAACGCCCTTTCAGCTTCTATGGCTATTTCCAGGGCGAGAGCAATTTATGTTATTGAATTAGATAAAATGTTTAAAACCAGCTCTTCCTAGAAATTTTAATACCAAATTTGGATCTACTTGATTAAAAATGTGATCTAGAGATGTGGAAGAATAAAATTGTTTTCTGATGGGGGTTAAAAAAGGACAGTCAGCTAGAATATGTTTTATAGATAGAGGAACTTTACATGAGTGGCATTCAGCTCGACTATCTCCAGTTACTAAAAACTGGTGTGTGAGCCTAGAGTGTCCAATTCTGCATCTTGTATAAATGACCTGTTCCCATCGATTGTTGAATTGTGTTTGTTTCTTTCCAATGTTAGGATTTATTTCATATAGTTTATTTTTGATGCACTGGTTCCATTCAGTCTGCCATCTTTTTCCAATGTAAGAAGTGAGAAATGGTTTTATATCTGATGCTGGTATCTGGCATGGGGTTAGTTCTTGTTTTGTAGAGGCTTTGGCGATGCGGTCCGCTCGTTCATTTCCTGGAATTCCAATGTGTCCGGGTATCCAGTAGAAGAGTATGTGAAAAGATTTTCTTCTCAGATATGCCAGTTTAATTAGTATTTCTGTTATTATTGGCTGGTTTTTCTCATTGTTTTCCAGTGCCTCGAGGCATGATTTGGAGTCAGAAATGATGAGGTATTCTTTCCGGGTTCTGGTTTGGATGAACTGTAGTGCCATCAGTAAAGCCTTTGCTTCTGCTGTGAAAACTGAGCTGTGGTCTGAGATACGGACTCCTTGTTCATGCCCTTTTGTTGTGAAGGCTGCAGCCACTTTGTTTCCAGATTTTGATCCATCTGTGTATACCGTGATGTGGCTTGGGAAATTGTCCCTGAAGTCCAGTAGTCGTTGGTGGTAGATATTTGGGTGTGTTTTCGATTTTTGTTCGTTTCCTAAGTTGAAGTGAATATTGGGTTTTTGTTGGTCCCACGGTGGAATTTTGCACAAGTGCGTTTGTACCAGTGATTCGTAGTCAATTTTGAGGTTTTCCAGATGTGATTTCATACGCAATCCAAGAGGACGGATTTGCTTTGGTTTCTTGTTATAAAAAGTTAAAAGTTGATTTTTAAAAACTGGGGTAAAGGCTGGGTTTTCTTTGTTGGTCCTTAATTTTATTATATATTGCAGAGCTAGTTTCAGTCGTCTGTTTTCCAGTGATGGCTCATTTGACTCTACATATAAGCTTGGGATTGGTGATGTTCTGTAGGCGCCTAGTGCCAGACGAATGCCTTGGTGGTGTATGCTGTCGAGGGCTTGGATGTAAGATTTCCTAGCTGAGCCATAGATGATACTCCCGTAGTCGATCCTAGATCTGATCAGAGTTCGATATATGTTCATCAGGGTCGAACTATCTGCGCCCCATTTAGTTTTGGATAAAACCTTTAAAATATTCATGGTTTTAAAACATTTTTCTTTTAATGCTTTGATGTGTGGGATAAAAGAGAGTTTGTTATCAAAGATAACTCCAAGAAACTTGGTTTCTTTGGATAGTTTAATTGGGGTTCCATCCATAAATAGTTCTGGTTCATTGTGTAACGACCGTAGTTGGCAGAAATGAGTGCAGATTGTTTTTGCTTGTGAAAACTTAAAACCATTTTGCATTGCCCAGTTCTGTATTTTATTTATCTTCTGTTGAATCTTCCTTTCAATGGTTGCCATGTTCTTGCTTTTATAGCATATGCAGATATCGTCTACATACAAGCTGCAGAGTACGTCGGTACCAATGATATTGGCAATATTGTTTATTTTAATATTAAAAAGGGTCACAGATAGGATACTTCCTTGGGGTACTCCAAGTTCTTGTTCATATCGATCTGATAATGTATTTGTGACTTTGACTCTAAAAAATCTTTTGGCTAAAAAATTCTGGATAAAAATTGGCAGTCGCCCTTTAAAATTCATTCCATGTAAATCTTTTAAAATTCCCTGTTTCCAAGTTGTATCGTAGGCTTTTTCTAGATCAAAAAATACTGCTATTGCATGTTGTTTTCTGATGAAAGCATCTCGAATGTAGCTTTCGAGTGAAACAAGGTGGTCAATTGTACTTCGTCCTTTTCTGAATCCGCATTGAGCGTTGCTGATATGTTTTTCCGATTCCAGCATCCAGACCAGTCGTTCATTGACCATTCTCTCCATGGTTTTACACAGGCAGCTGGTCAGGGCAATAGGCCTATAGTTTGAGGGGTCACTGTGATCCTTTCCAGGCTTTGGAATAGGGATTATTACAGCTTCTTGCCATGTTGGTGGGATATTTCCAGAAATCCAAATGGAGTTGTAGAGCTTAAGCAGTAATCTAAGAACAGTGGAGGGCAGATTTTTAATAAATTGATAGTGGACATCATCTGGACCAACGGCTGAGTCGTGAGATTTCTTCATAGCTTTTTGTAGTTCGTCCAATGTGAAAGGCTGATTATATGGTTCTTCATTATTTGAGTTAAAGTTAATTTGTCCTTTATGTCCATCGTGGAGGGCTCTGAACGCAGCACTGCGATTTTCAACTGAAGAATTACTTTCAAGTGTTTTTGCTATTTCGTTTGCTATTTCTTGCGCCGATGTCAAGATATCATCCTTTCGCTTAATGTGTTGTATTTGTGGACTGGTATTTTTTCCTTTCATTTTTCGAATCAGCTTCCACACTTTAGTTGGTGAAGTATTTGTTGACAAATTGGAAACAAATCTTCTCCAGCTTTCTTTTTTACTTTCATTTATTGTTCTTCTTGCTTGTGCCCTTTCCTTTTTGAGTTTAATAAGATTTTCAGTAGTTGGATGATTAGAGAAACATCTTTCGGCTTTTTTCCTCTTTTTAATAGCCTTCTTGCAATCTTCGTTAAACCATGGAGTTCGTTTAGTGGAGTTTTTCCAGGACGTTTTTGGGATGGATTCTTCAGCTATAGAAATGAGGGTTTTTGTGAAGTTTTCCATAGCATTTGGATCATCTTCAAGGAAACCTGCAAATTTCTCATCACATAGAGCTTTAAAATAAGCCCAGTTTGCTTTTTTAATTTGCCACCTTTGCACTTTAAAATCTTCTTCTTGTCCTTTAATTGTTATAACTAATGGGAAATGGTCACTTCCACATAAATCAGGGTGGACTTTCCAGGATAAGTCTAAAAGGAGTTCGGGCTGACAGATGGTTAGATCGATTGCAGAGTAGGTTCCATGTCCTGGGTGCAGATAAGTGTTTGAACCATCATTTAAAAGACATAAATTGTTATTCTCAATAAAATCTTCTATTTTCCTTCCTTTCGCGTTGCACTGGTTGCTACCCCACAAATAGTTATGACTGTTAAAATCTCCCATTAAAAAGAAAGGGGGAGGAAGTTGGGTAATAAGCTGGTTTAGCTCTGTGTGTTTTATATTTGCATCTGGAGGGATGTAGAGAGAACAAATTGTGATGGTTTTCCTGAGTGTCAATCTTACTGCAGTTACTTGTAGATTACTAGTGAGTTTGATATTGCTGTGAATTAAATCACTGCGTATTAGAATGGATGTTCCTCCAGAAGCACGCTTGTTACTGGGACCAAGGGTGTTCAAAATATTAAAATGTTTGAAAGAAATAGTGTTGTCTTTTGACAGTTGTGTCTCCTGAAGACATACAACAATGGGGTTGATGACAGTAATTAAGCGTTGTAGCTCTGTATAATTAGCCCGAACTCCACGACAGTTCCACTGAATAATCCGTTTTTCCATCACCTGTTTGGAAGGATGGGGACGTTTGTCTTCATTCTACCTCGGGGGGATGGACTTCGACTAGGGCATTCTTTTTCTTTCATTTCTATATCTTTTGGTTCTTTTATTTTTGTAGGGTCATCCTTGGGATTTGCAGCCCTTTGTTTCTTGCTATTTTTTGTTCCTTTTTCATTTTCAACTGGACTTTGGTTCAGGTGTGTATCCTTGGTAAGTACTTCACTCTGCGTTCCTGAAGTCTTTGTTTTTGAAGGAGCAATATTAGTTTGGGGTTTGTCTTTATGCATCCAAGTGATGTCTGTCTGGCAGTCAATGGATCTTACAGTTTTTCTTACTGCATCAGCAAATGATTTGTTTATACTGAAGAAGGGGGTAGGAGCAACCAATTTCCTTGCTTCAGGGTAACTGATCTTCTTGGTGCATCTAATCTTCTGTATTTCTTTTTCCCGGATCCACATTGGACATTGTTTTGATGCAGCTGAGTGGTCCCCTGAACAATTACAACATTTGGATGGTTTTTCACAGGGTTCCTTGTCATGTCTTTCTTCACCACAGTTACAACAGATGTGTTTATTATTGCAACTGTTTGAACCATGGCCATATTTCTGGCAATTAAAACATCTAAGGGGATTTGGGACAAAGAGGTCCACTGGTACACTTAAGTATCTGATCAGAAGTTTTTCAGGGATTGTTGGTTTGTTGAAGGTGATAATGTAGGTACTTGTTCTGATTGTTCGTCCTTCTCTTTTGATGGTAATTCTCCTTACGTTAGTAACTCCTTGAGGCTTCAGTTCTTCTTGTATTTCTTCTTCATCAACATCTTCAAGTTCTCTGGTGCGGATCACTCCTTTACTATAATTGAGAGTTGGGTGTGGTGATGTCTTCACAGGAACTGTTGCGATCATTTTTGTTTGAAGTAGGTTCTCTGAACTGGCTTTTTTATAACATTCAACAAGAATTTGACCTGATCGCAGTTTTTTCACTTCTTTAACTGTACCCGCTATACCAGCAATACCTTTCTGGATAGCAAAAGGAGACAGCCTAGTGATTTGATAGTCAGCAGAAGTTGATTCAATAATTATAAATTTTGGCCACTCATCATTTTTCGTCGTTGTGTCAATTTTTCCATTTGGGTTGTCAGTTTCTAAATCCGTCCGATGTCGTTTGTGGTTTGGTTTATTTGCCATATTTTTTAGTTTTCTTGTTCATCATCAGTACTCCTCACCCACCTTGGAGCCCAAAAAATAGGGATGCACAGAGCCGCGGAACTCCAGCAGATTATGCATCAAGGATATACTGATGGTATACTCAAGCCAGTAAAAGCAACGGGTTGCTTTTTATAACTTGATTGACTCTAAGCCAAAGTGTCTTATAGATGTTTTAAGATCATTTCTTTGACCAGCCGATTGATTGGCTCCTACTTCGTCTAGACGGGAGGTTGGAATGGCTCGATCCAAAGTATCGTGTTGGAAAGGTGGCAGCCGCAGCTAACCATTTTCCTCAAACACCAGGACCTCTTCCTCCGCCGACACGGGTCGCAACTCACGGCTAACAAGTTGCCCCTTACAATGGGGAATCAAAAAAAAAGTTTGTTCTGGATCTTCGCAAGCGGTGTAGTGGTTGTGTCCAAAATATGCAGATGTAAGTGCAGTCTAGATTTAGAGTAACCCTCGTAAGGGGGGCTTAAGGGTTAATCTCTCTTGCCCCAGGGAGAAGACCCTAGCACTACGGAGGGAAGGAGCGTGCCACTGTTCCTTTCACAGGCTGCCATCGCAAGGATGGGTCCTGCGCCGTACCCGGACTTCCGAAGTGTAGATTGATCCATAGTTCTCAAGAACCGGAAAAAGAGCAAATATTCCGTCAAAAAGTGCCATGTCAAAATACAGATCATGTGATGCCAGCGCATCATTTTGAGCAGTTTTATTGTGTTAAAAGGCATCTCAGAAAGAGAATGAACACATCTGAAATCATGCGCTACACTATAGATGTTAAGTTTGATCCATAGTTCTCAAGAACCTGGAAAACGAGCAAATATTCCGTCAAAAAGTGCCATGTCAAAATACAGATCATGTGATGCCAGCGCATCATTTTGAGCAGTTTTATTTTGTCAAAAGGCATTTCAGAAAAAGAATAAAATCATCTGAAATCATGCGCTCCACTTCCGAAGTGTAGATTGATCCTTAGTTGTCAAGCACCGGAAACAGAGCAAATATTCCGTCAAAAAGTGCCATGTCCAAATACAGATCATGTGATGCCAGCGCATCATTTTGAGCAGTTTTATTGTGTTAAAAGGCATCTCAGAGAGAGAATAAAATCATCTGAAATCATGCGCTACACTTCCGAAGTGTAGATTGATCCATAGTTCTCAAGAACCGGAAAAAGAGCAAATATTCCGTCAAAAAGTGCCATGTCAAAATACAGATCATGTGATGCCAGCGCATCATTTTGAGCAGTTTTATTGTGTTAAAAGGCATCTCAGAAAGAGAATAAAATAATCTGAAATCATGCGCTACACTTCCGAAGTGTAGATTGATCCATAGTTCTCAAGAACCGGAAAAAGAGCAAATATTCCGTTAAAAAGTGCCATGTCAAAATACAGATCATGTGATGCCAGCGCATCATTTTGAGCAGTTTTATTGTGTTAAAAGGCATCTTAGAGAGAGAATAAAATCATCTGAAATCATGCGCTACACTATAGATGTTAAGTTTGATCCATAGTTCTCAAGAACCTGGAAAACGAGCAAATATTCCGTCAAAAAGTGCCATGTCAAAATACAGATCATGTGATGCCAGCGCATCATTTTGAGCAGTTTTATTGTGTTAAAAGGCATCTCAGAAAGAGAATAAAATCATCTGAAATCATGCGCTACACTTCCGAAGTGTAGATTGATCCATAGTTCTCAAGAACCGGAAAAAGAGCAAATATTCCGTCAAAAAGTGCCATGTCAAAATACAGATCATGTGATGCCAGCGCATCATTTTGAGCAGTTTTATTGTGTTAAAAGGCATCTCAGAAAGAGAATAAAATAATCTGAAATCATCGCTACACTTCCGAAGTGTAGATTGATCCATAGTTCTCAAGAACCGGAAAAGAGCAAATATTCCGTCAAAAAGTGCCATGTCAAAATACAGATCATGTGATGCCAGCGCATCATTTTGAGCAGTTTTATTGTGTTAAAAGGCATCTCAGAAAGAGAATAAAATAATCTGAAATCATGCGCTACACTTCCGAAGTGTAGATTGATCCATAGTTCTCAAAACCCGGAAAAAGAGCAAATATTCCGTCAAAAAGTGCCATGTCAAAATACAGATCATGTGATGCCAGCGCATCATTTTGAGCAGTTTTATTGTGTTAAAAGGCATCTCAGAAAGAGAATAAAATAATCTGAAATATGCGCTACACTTCCGAAGTGTAGATTGATCCATAGTTCTCAAGAACCGGAAAAAGAGCAAATATTCCGTCAAAAAGTGCAATGTCAAAATACAGATCATGTGATGCCAGCGCATCATTTTGAGCCGTTTTATTGTGTTAAAAGGCATCTTAGAGAGAGAATAAAATCATCTGAAATCATGCGCTACACTTTCGAAGTGTAGATTGATCCATAGTTCTCAAGAACCGGGAAAAGAGCAAATATTCCGTCAAAAAGTGCCATGTCAAAATACAGATCATGTGATGCCTGCGCATCATTTTGAGCAGTTTTATTGTGTTAAAAGGCATCTCAGAAAGAGAATAAAATAATCTGAAATCATGCGCTACACTTCCGAAGTGTAGATTGATCTATGGTTCTCAAGAACCGGAAAAAGAGCAAATATTCCGTCAAAAAGTGCCATGTCAAAATACAGATCATGTGATGCCAGCGCATCATTTTGATGAGTTTTATTGTGTTAAAAGGCATCTCAGAAAGAGAATAAAATAATCTAAAATCATGCGCTACACTTCCGAAGTGTAGATTGATCCATAGTTCTCAAGAACCGGAAAAAAAACAAATATTCCGTCAAAAAGTGCCATGTCAAAATACAGATCATGTGATGCCAGCGCATCATTTTGAGCAGTTTTATTGTTAAAAGGCATCTCAGAAAGAGAATAAAATAATCTGAAATCATGCGCTACACTTCCGAAGTGTAGATTGATCCATAGTTCTCAAGAACCGGAAAAAAAGAGCAAATATTCCGTCAAAAAGTGCCATGTCAAAATACAGATCATGTGATGCCAGCGCATCATTTTGACCATTTTTATTGTGTTAAAAGGCATCTCAGAAAGAGAATAAAATAATCTGAAATCATGCGCTACACTTCCGAAGTGTAGATTGATCCATAGTTCTCAAGAGCCGGAAAAAAAGCAAATATTCCGTCAAAAAGTGCCATGTCAAAATACAGATCATGTGATGCCAGCGCATCATTTTGAGCAGTTTTATGGTGTTAAAGGCATCTCAGAAAGAGAATAAAATAATCTGAAATCATGCGCTACACTTCCGAAGTGTAGATTGATCCATAGTTCTCAAGAACCGGAAAAAGAGCAAATATTCGTTAAAAAGTGCCATGTCAAAATACAGATCATGTGATGCCAGCGCATCATTTTGAGCAGTTTTATTGTGTTAAAAGGCATCTCAGAAAGAGAATAAAATAATCTGAAATCATGCTACACTTCCGAAGTGTAGATTGATCCATAGTTCTCAAGAACCGGAAAAAGAGCAAATATTCCGTCAAAAAGTGCCATGTCAAAATACGAATCATGTGATGCCAGCGCATCATTTTGAGCAGTTTTATTGTGTTAAAAGGCATCTCAGAAAGAGAATAAAATAATCTGAAATCATGCGCTACACTTCGAAGTGTAGATTGATCCATAGTTCTCAAGAACCGGAAAAAGAGCAAATATTCCGTCAAAAAGTGCCATGTCAAAATACAGATCGTGTGATGCCAGCGCATCAATTTGAGCAGTTTTATTGTGTTAAAAGGCATCTCAGAAAGAGAATAAATAATCTGAAATCATGCGCTACACTTCCGAAGTGTAGATTGATCCATAGTTCTCAAGAACCAGGAAAAGAGCAAATATTCCGTCAAAAAGTGCCATGTCAAAATACAGATCATGTGATGCCAGCGCATCATTTTGAGCAACTTTATTGTGTTAAAAGGCATCTCAGAAAGAGAATAAAATAATCTGAAATCATGCGCTACACTTCCGACGTGTAGATTGATCCACAGTTCTCAAGAACCGGAAAAAGAGCAAATATTCCGTCAAAAAGTGCCATGTCAAAATACAGATCATGTGATGCAGGCGCATCATTTTGAGCAGTTTTATTGTGTTAAAAGGCATCTTAGAGAGAGAATAAAATAATCTGAAATCATGCGCTACACTTCCGAAGTGTAGATTGATCCATAGTTCTCAAGAACCAAATATTCCGTCAAAAAGTGCCATGTCAAAATACAGATCATGTGATGCCAGCGCATCATTTTGAGCAATTTTATTGTGTGAAAAGGCATCTCAGAAAGAGAATAAAATAATCTGAAATCATGCGCTACACTTCCGAAGTGAAGATTGATCCATAGTTCTCAAGAACCGGAAAAAGAGCAAATATTCCGTCAAAAATTGCCATGTCAAAATACAGAACATGTGATGCCAGCGCATCATTTTGAGCAGTTTTATTGTGTTAAAAGGCATCTCAGAAAGGGAATAAAAATAATCTGAAATCATGCGCTACACTTCCGAAGTGTAGATTGATCCATAGTTCTCAAGAACCGGAAACAGAGCAAATATTCCGTCAAAAAGTGCCATGTCAAAATACAAATCATGTGATGCCAGCGCATCATTTTGAGCAGTTTTATTGTGTTAAAAGGCATCTCAGAAAGAATAAAATAATCTGAAATCATGCGCTACACTTCCGAAGTGTAGATTGATCCATAGTTCTCAAGAACCAGAAACAGAGCAAATATTCCGTCCAAAAGTGCCATGTCCAAA
Source organism: Danionella cerebrum (assembly GCA_007224835.1). NCBI lineage: Eukaryota > Metazoa > Chordata > Actinopteri > Cypriniformes > Danionidae > Danionella > Danionella cerebrum. The sequence goes on from SRMA01024443.1 coordinate 22,048, forward strand.
TACAGATCATGTGATGCCAGCGCATCATTTTGAGCAGGTTTATTGTGTTAAAAGGCATCTCAGAAAGAGAATAAAATAATCTGAAATAATGCGCTACACTTCCGAAGTGTAGATTGATCCATAGTTCTCAAGAACCGGAAAAAGAGCCAATATTCCGTTAAAAAGTGCCATGTCAAAATACAGATCATGTGATGCAAGCGCATCATTTTGAACAGTTTTATTGTGTTAAAAGGCATCTCAGAAAGAGAATAAAATAATCTGAAATCATGCGCTACACTTCGGAAGTGTAGATTGATCCATAGTTCTCAAGAACCGGAAAAAGAGCAAATATTCCGTTAAAAAGTGCCATGTCAAAATACAGATCATGTGATGCCAGCGCATCATTTTGAGCAGTTTTATTGTGTTAAAAGGCATCTCAGAAGAGAATAAAATAATCTGAAATCATGCGCTACACTTCCGAAGTGTAGATTGATCCATAGTTCTCAAGAACGGGAAAAAGAGCAAATATTCCGTCAAAAAGTGCCATGTCAAAATACAGATCATGTGATGCCAACGCATCATTTTGAGCAGTTTTATTGTGTTAAAAGGCATCTCAGAAAGAGAATAAAATAATCTGAAATCATGCGCTACACTTCCGGAGTGTAGATTGAACCATAGTTCTCAAGAACCGGAAAAAGAGCAAATATTCCGTCAAAAAGTGCCATGTCAAAATACAGATCATGTGATGCCAGCGCATCATTTTGAGCAGTTGTGTTGGGTTAAAAGGCATCTCAGAAAGAGAATAAAATAATCTGAAATCATGCGCTACACTTCCGAAGTGTAGATTGATCATAGTTCTCAAGAACCGGAAAAAGAGCAAATATTCCGTCAAAAAGTGCCATGTCAAAATACAGATCATGTGATGCCAGCGCATCATTTTGAGCAGTTTTATTGTGTTAAAGGCATCTCAGAAAGAGAATAAAATAATCTGAAATCATGCGCTACACTTCTGAAGTGTAGATTGATCCATAGTTCTCAAGAACCGGAAAAAGAGCAAATATTCCGTTAAAAAGTGCCATGTCAAATACAGATCATGTGATGCCAGCGCATCATTTTGAGCAGTTTTATTGTGTTAAAAGGCATCTCAGAACGAGAGTAAAATAATCTGAAATCATGCGCTACACTTCCGAAGTGTAGATTGATCCATAGTTCTCAAGAACCGGAAAAAGAGCAAATATTCAATCAAAAAGTGCCATGTCAAAATACAGATCATGTGATGCCAGCGCATCATTTTGAGCAGTTTTATTGTGTTAAAAGGCATCTCCAAAAGAGAATAAAATAATCTGAAATCATGCGCTACACTTCCGAAGTGTAGATTGATCCATAGTTCTCTAGGACCGGAAAAAGAGCAAATATTCCGTCAAAAAGTGCCATGTCAAAATACAGATCATGTGATGCCAGCGCATCATTTTGAGCAGTTTTATTGTGTTAAAAGGCATCTTAGAGAGAATAAAATCATCTGAAATCATGCGCTACACTTCCGAAGTGTAGATTGATCCATAGTTCTCAAGAACCGGAAAAAGAGCAAATATTCCGTCAAAAAGTGCCATGTCAAAATACAGATCATGTGATGCCAGCGCATCATTTGAGCAGTTTTATTGTGTTAAAAGGCATCTCAGAAAGAGAATAAAATAATCTGAAATCGTGCGCTACACTTCCGAAGTGTAGATTGATCCATAGTTCTCAAGAACCGGAAGAGCAAATATTCCGTTAAAAAGTGCCATGTCAAAATACAGATCATGTGATGCCAGCGCGTCATTTTGAGCAGTTTTATTGTGTTAAAAGGCATCTCAGAAAGAGAATGAAATAATCTGAAATCAAGCGCTACACTTCCGAAGTGTAGATTGATCCATAGTTCTCAAGAACCGGAAAAAGAGCAAATATTCCGTCAAAAAGTGACATGTCAAAATACAGATCATGTGATGTCAGCGCATCATTTTGAGCAGTTTTATTGTGTTAAAAGGCATCTCAGAAAGAGAATAAAATAATCTGAAATCATGCGCTACACTTCCGAGTGTAGATTGATCCATAGTTCTCAAGAACCGGAAAAAGAGCAAATATTCCGTTAAAGAGTGCCATGTCAAAATACAGATCATGTGATGCCAGCGCATCATTTTGAGCAGTTTTATTGTGTTAAAAGGCATCTCAGAAAGAGTAAAAAATAATCTGAAATCATGCGCTACACTTCCGAAGTGTAGATTGATCCATAGTTCTCAAGAACCGGAAAAAGAGCAAATATTCCGTGCAAAAGTGCCATGTCAAAATACAGATCATGTGATGCCAGCGCATCATTTTGAGCAGTTTTATTGTGTTAAAAGGCATCTCAGAAAGAGAATAAAATCATCTAAATCATGCGCTACACTTCCGAAGTGTAGATTGATCCATAGTTCTCAAGAAACGGAAAAAGAGCAAATATTCCGTAAAAAGTGCCATGTCAAAATACAGATCATGTGATGCCAGCGCATCATTTTGAGCAGTTTTATTGTGTTAAAAGGCATCTCAGAAAGAGAATAAAACAATCTAAAATCATGCGCTACACTTCCGAAGTGTAGATTGATCCATAGTTCTCAAGAACCGGAAAAAGAGCAAAAATACAAAAAAAAAGTGCCATGTCAAAATACAGATCATGTGATGCCAGCGCATCATTTTGAGCAGTTTTATTATGTTAAAAGGCATCTCAGAAAGAGAATAAAATAATCTGAAATCATTCGCTACACTTCCGAAGTGTAGATTGATCCATAGTTCTCAAGAACCGGAAAAAGAGCAAATACTCCGTCAGAAAGTGCCATGTCAAAATACAGATCATGTGATGCCAGCGCATCATTTTGAGCAGTTTTATTGTGTTAAAAGGCATCTCAGAAAGAGAATAAAATAATCTGAAAATCATGCGCTACACTTCCGAAGTGTAGATTGATCCATAGTTCTCAAGAACCGGAAAAAGAGCAAATATTCCGTTAAAAAGTGCCATGTCAAAATACAGATCATGTGATGCCAGCGCATCATTTTGAGCAGCTTTATTGTGTTAAAAGGCATCTTAGAGAGAGAATAAAATCATCTGAAATCATGCGCAACACTTCCGAAGTGTAGATTGATCCATAGTTCTCAAGAACCGGAAAAAGAGCAAATAATCCGTCAAAAAGTACCATGTCAAAATACAGATCATGTGATGCCAGCGCATCATTTTGAGCAGTTTTATTGTGTTAAAAGGCATCAGAAAGAGAATAAAATAATCTGAAATCATGCGCTACACTTCCGAAGTGTAGATTGATCCATAGTTCTCAAGAACCGGAAAAAGAGCAAATATTCCGTCAAAGAGTGCCATGGCAAAATACAGATCATGTGATGCCAGCGCATCATTTTGAGCAGTTTTATTGTGTTAAAAGGCATCTCAGAAAGAGAATAAAAAAAATCTGAAATCATGCGCTACACTTCCGAAGTGTAGATTGATCCATAGTTCTCAAGAACCGGAAAAAGAGCAAATATTCCGTTAAAAGTGCCATGTCAAAATACAGATCATGTGATGCCAGCGCATTTTTTTGAGCAGTTTTATTGTGTTAAAAGGCATCTCAGAAAGAGAATAAAATAATCTGAAATCATGCGCTACACTTCCGAAGTGTAGATTGATCCATAGTTCTCAAGAACCCGGAAAAAGAGCAAATATTCCGTCAAAAAGTGCCATGTCAAAATACAGATCATGTGATGCCAGCGCATCATTTTGAGCAGTTTTATTGTGTTAAAAGGCACCTCAGAAAGAGAATAAAATAATCTGAAATCAAGCGCTACACTTCCGAAGTGTAGATTGATCCATAGTTCTCAAGAACCGGAAAAAGAGCAAATATTCCGTCAAAAAGTGCCATGTCAAAATACAGATCAAGTGATGCCAGCGAATCATTTTGAGCAGTTTTATTGTGTTAAAAGGCATCTTAGAGAGAGAATAAAATCATCTGAAATCATGGCTACACTTCCGAAGTGTAGATTGATCCATAGTTCTCAAGAACCGGAAAAAGAGCAAATATTCCGTTAAAAAGTGCCATGTCAAAATACAGATCATGTGATGCCAGCGCATCATTTGAGCAGTTTTATTGTGTTAAAAGGCATCTCAGAAAGAGAATAAAATAATCTGAAATCATGCCCTACACTTCCTAAGTGTAGATTGATCCATAGTTCTCAAGAACCGGAAAAAGAGCAAATATTCCGTCAAAAAGTGCCATGTCAAAATACAGATCATGTGATGCCAGCGCGACATTTTGAGCAGTTTTATTGTGTTAAAAGGCATCTCAGAAAGAGAATAAAATAATCTGAAATCATGCGCTACACTTCCGAAGTGTAGATTGATCCATAGTTCTCAAGAACCCGGAAAAAGAGCAAATATTCCGTCAAAAAGTGCCATGTCAAAATACAGATCATGTGATGCCAGCGCATCATTTTGAGCAGTTTTATTGTGTTAAAAGGCATCTCAGAAAGTGAATAAGATAATCTGAAATCATGCGCTACACTTCCGAAGTGTAGATTGATCCATAGTTTTCAAGAACCGGAAAAACGAGCAAATATTCCGTTAAAAAGTGCCATGTCAAAATACAGATCATGTGATGCCAGCGCATCATTTGGAGCAGTTTTATTGTGTTAAAAGGCATCTCAGAAAGAGAATAAAATCATCTGAAATCATGCGCTCCACTTCTGAAGTGTACATTGATCCTTAGTTCTCAAGAACCGGAAAAAGAGCAAATATTCCGTCAAAAAGTGCCATGTCAAAATACAGATCATGTGATGCCAGCGCATCATTTTGAGCAGATTTATTGTGTCAAAAAGGCATCTCAGAAAGAGAATAAAATCATCTGAAATCATGCGCTACACTATAGATGTTCAGTTTGATCCATAGTTCTCAAGAACCGGGAAAACGAGCAAATATTCCGTGGCAAAGTGCTACGTCAAAATACAGATCATGTGATGCCAGCGCATCATTTTGAGCAGTTTTATTGTGTTAAAACGCATCTCAGAAAGAGAAGAAAATAATCTGAAATCATGCGCTACACTTCCGAAGTGTAGATTGATCCATAGTTCTTAAGAACCGGAAAAAGAGCAAATATTCCGTTAAAAAGTGCCATGTCAAAATACAGATCATGGGATGCCAGCGCATCATTTTGAGCAGTTTTATTGTGTTAAAAGGCATCTCAGAAAAGAGAATAAAATAATCTGAAATCATGCGCTACACTTCCGAAGTGTAGATTGATCCATAGTTCTCAAGAACCGGAAAAAAGAGCAAATATTCCGTCCAAAAGTGCCATGTCAAAATACAGATCATGTGATGCCAGCGCATCATTTTGAGCAGTTTTATTGTGTTAAAAGGCATCTCAGAAAGAGAATAAAATAATCTTGAAATCATGCGCTACACTTCCGAAGTGTAGATTGATCCATAGTTCTCAAGAACCGGAAAAAGAGCAAATATTCCGTTAAAAAGTGCCATGTCAAAATACAGATCATGTGGAGCCAGCGCATCATTTTGAGCAGTTTTATTGTGTTAAAAGGCATCTCAGAAAGAGAATAAAATAATCTGGAATCATGCGCTACACTTCCGAAGTGTAGATTGATCCATAGTTCTCAAGAACCGGAAAAGAGCAAATATTCCGTCAAAAAGTGCCATGTCAAAAAACAGATCATGTGATGCCAGCGCATCATTTTGAGCAGTTTTATTGTGTTAACAGGCATCTTAGAGTGAGAATAAAATCATCTGAAATCATGCGCTACACTTCCGAAGTGTAGATCTATCCATAGTTCTCAAGAACCGGGAAAAGAGCAAATATTCCGTCAAAAAGTGCCATGTCAAAATACAGATCATGTGATGCCAGCGCATCATTTTGAGCAGTTTTATTGTGTTAAAAGGCATCTCAGAAAGAGAATAAAATAATCTGAAATCGCGCGCTACACTTCCGAAGTGTAGATTGATCCATAGTTCTCAAGAACCGGAAAAAGAGCAAATATTCCGTCAAAAAGTGCTATGTCAAAATAAAGATCATGTGATGCCAGCGCATCATTTTGAGCAGTTTTATTGTGTTAAAAGGCATCTTAGAAAGAAAATAAAATAATCTGAAATCATGCGCTACACTTCCGAAGTGTAGATTGATCCATAGTTCAAGAACCGGAAAAAGAGCAAATATTCCGTCAAAAAGTGCCATGTCAAAATACAGATCATGTGATGCCAGCGCATCATTTTGAGCAGTTTTATTGTGCTAAAAGGCATCTCAGAAAGAGAATAAAATCATCTGAAATCATGCGCTCCACTTCTGAAGTGTACATTGATCCTTAGTTCTCAAGCACCGAAACAGAGCAAATATTCCGTCAAAAAGTGCCATGTCCAAATACAGATTATGTGATGCCAGCGCATCATTTTGAGCAGTTTTATTGTGTTAAAAGGCATCTCAGAAAGAGAATAAAACAATCTGAATTCATGCGCTACACTTCCGAAGTGTAGATTGATCCATAGTTCTCAAGAACCGGAAAAAGAGCAAATATTCCGTCAAAAAGTGCCATGTCAAAAATCAGATCATGTGATGCCAGCGCATCATTTTGAGAAGTTTTATTGTGTTAAAAGGCATCTCAGAAAGAGAATAAAAATAATCTGAAATCATGCGCTACACTTCCGAAGTGTAGATTGATCCATAGTTCTCAAGAACCGGAAAAAAGAGCAAATATTCCGTCCAAAAGTGCCATGTCAAAATACAGATCATGTGATGCCAGCGCATCATTTTGAGCAGTTTTATTGTGTTAAAAGGCATCTCAGAAAGAGAATAAAATAACGTGAAATCATGCGCTACACTTCCGAAGTGTAGATTGATCCATAGTTCTCAAGAACCGGAAAAAGAGCAAATATTCCGCTAAAAGTGCCATGTCAAAATACAGATCATGTGATGCCAGCGCATCATTTTGAGCAGTTTTATTGTGCTAAAAGGCAGCTCAGAAAGAGAATAAAATAATCTGAAATCATGCGCTACACTTCCGAAGTGTAGATTGATCCATAGTTCTCAAGAACCGAAAAAGAGCAAATATTCCGTTAAAAAGTGCCATGTCCAAATACAGATCATGTGATGCCAGCGCATCATTTTGAGCAGTTTTATTTTGTTAAAAGGCATCTCAGAAAGAGAATAAATTAATCTGAAATCATGCGCTACACTTCCGAAGTGTAGATTGATCCATAGTTCGCAAGAACCGGAAGAAGAGCAAATATTCCGTCAAAAAGTGCCATGTCAAAATACAGATCATGTGATGCCAGCGCGACATTTTGAGCAGTTTTATTGTGTTAAAAGGCATCTCAGAAAGAGAATAAAATAATCTGAAATCATGCGCTACACTTCCGAAGTGTAGATTGATCCATAGTTCTCTAGAACCGGAAAAAGAGCAAATATTCCGTTAAAAAGTGCCATGTCAAAATACAGATCAAGTGATGCCAGCGAATCATTTTGAGCAGTTTTATTGTGTTAAAAGGCATCTCAGAAAGAGAATAAAATAATCTGAAATCATGCGCTACACTTCCGAAGTGTAGATTGATCCATAGTTCTCAAGAACCGGAAAAAGA
>SRMA01024444.1:0-15219 GCA_007224835.1 Danionella cerebrum
TTGTACTTGTGGGGAATATATATTCCACAGCAATATCAGAATTACAAAGAAGTGTTAACCTTCTTCACTGTAGTACAGTTAAAACAGTGCATATGTAAATGTTAGGGTTTTTTATTGCTAGAGTTTGAATAATAAAACTTGTTAAACAGTGGATTAAATGTAATACTGATGGTGAAACAAGTAAATCAGAGCAAATGCTAAATACAGGTAAAGTTAGAAAGTTTAGGCAGTAATGATGTTGAAGACACCAGTGTAGTACAAACACATTTGCTGTCGTGGATCTGCAATCAGTTCTGCAACTTAATGTTTGTCTTCTCTCCTTTGAGATTGACGGTGGAGACTCCAACCTGGTCATCATCATCATCATCAGCAGCAGCAGCTTCATTGCTGGTATTTCCTGAGATTCCAAGATTGTCTCGGATACTGGGACTGTTGTAGCATGGAACTGTTTGGTGGAGGTGTTCATGGCTGTGCACTTCACTGATGAACGAAGGTCCATTACTGAAGGTTGTGAGAATAGGAGTCTCTTTGGAGGTCCTGCTCTGCCTGGAAGCACTGGACGAATATATTAAAGGGTTTCTCTAGAGCCCAGCTGATGGTTTCATTAAAGCCTTGTTTTGAACTCTCGTGATTTCCATGATTCATGTTATGTTCTTGTTTTCAAATAAAAATGGAGTCAACCTTCAAATAAAATCCATGTCACGAAGCTTCTTTCTCATGACACAGCACCAGTCCAATCACGCATATTATATTATATTATATATATTATAATTACTTCCAAGCAAGATAGTTTTATTTAGTCTTATTATTAAATCAACAAACTCCTCCTAAGAGATTTTATCTGCTCACTTTCAAACTCCAAAAATCTTCTCTTAAGGTATGTGGGATGTTAAATTCCGAAGCTTTTATTGCTTTGATAAACGATGTACGTACACCAGTCATCGAAATTTGACGTTTCGCCATAAACAGGAAGTTATTATAACCCAGCCATACAATGTCTGATCGATCCCAAATGTACCAAGTATACTAAAAGTCCCTGTCTGAACACATCTACAACATTAATCATCGGTTTTAGCACCACCAAGTGATCACAGGTGGAACAGCATTTTACCAATTTTGACAGGTTCCCAGAATATTGGCCAAAACAGTCCCAAAAAATATTTCAACTCATAAATATTTAGACTAGTTAGCACCACCTGGGGGTCATGACGCTTTGAGAAGGGATTTTTTTTACTTGAGTTGCCTGTGTCATTAGGTAATTTGAACAGTTCTCGCTTGAATACGTATTCTAAGGAACGGTCGTAGAGCGCATTGTAACCAATTGGCCACCCGAGGCGATGGCGACGTAGGTGCTCGAGCCCTTGATCGCTGCTTGCGGCTTTAATTAGGGCTCGAGCACCGAAGGAGCTCGGGCCCAACGGGCTCGAGCACCGGAGGTGCAAGAACCCTATTGTTTCTGTTAGGATTATTATTATTATTCTTTTTCTTCTAACGTGTTTTTGCGGGCACTTTTGAGGGCCTAAACATGCGTAAAAAGTCACCAAATTTTGCACACACATCAGAACCTGCGTAAATTTACGTCTATTTGTGGTTCGAAAAGCGGGTGTGGTAAAATGACTCTACAGCGCCACCTAACGCGTTGTAGCTTATGATGCGCTATGAGTTTGTCGTAGGCGAATGAAATTCGCCACGCATGTGTAGGGTACTAAAACTTAAATATAAGTAAATAGGATCTCATTTCCAAAATCGACAGGAAGTCAGCTATTTCCCAAAAACCTCTAAAAATGGCCATTTTTGCTCACGTCGTACTTTAACGAACTCCTCCTAGAGATTTCATCTGTTCGTCTCAAAACTCGTTCAGCACTATCTTAAGGCATATGGGATGTTAAATTGCGAAGCTTTTTTGACTTCGATAAACTATGTGCGCACAGCGGTCATCCAAAGTCGAAATTTTGTCGTAAACAGGAAGTTGTTATAACTCGGCCAAGCAATGTCCGATCCAGTTCAAATTCGCCATGTAGGTTAAGAGTGAATATCTTAACAAATCCAAATAGCGATATACAGTGTCAGTTATAGCGCCACCTAGTGGCAACATGTAATAGACCCTTTTCTGTTGTTTTATACTTGTATTTCAGGCTGTATTGCGAGTACATCTTTGAAAATCAGTACACTTATGTAAGGGATCAGGACCAACAAAAAAGTCAATGGGAATCCGTTTCCAAAACCGACAGGAAGTCGGTTATTTTTCATTATTGTATGGAATTTAGCATAATTTCAGGCTTTGTACTTTAACGAACTCCTCCTAGAGAATTCATCTGTTCATCTCCAAAGTTGTTCAGTATTCTCTCAAGGCATATGGGATGTTAAATTGCGAAGCTTTTTTGACTTCATTTTACGATGCGCGAATGGCAGTCCTCGAAAGTTGGACTTTTTCTACGAACAGGAAGTGGTTAATAACTCAGCAATGCAATGTCTGATCGGGTTAAAATTCGTCATGCGTGTTAAGAGTCCATGTCTGAAGGAGTTCATAGAGCGAAATACAGTGTCAGTTATAGCGCCACCTAATGGCAGCATGCAATATAGCATTTTCTTCTGTTTTTTACAGCTATTTAGGACTGTGTTTAAAGGACATGCTTGAAAATTGCCACACTTATGTTGCAGATCAAGACAAACAAAAAAGTCAATTAGAGCAAGTTTCCAAAATCAACAAGAAGTTAATTATTTAGCAAAAAACCCTTAAAATGGCCCTTTTTCATGTCTCATACTTCAACGAACTCCTCCTAGAGATTATATCTGCTCACCTTCAAACTCCAGAAATCTTCTCTTAAGGTATGTTGGATGTTAAATTGCGAAGCTTTTATTACTTTGATAAACGATGTATGTACACCAGTCAACGAAATTTGACGTTTCGCCATAAACAGGAAGTTATTATAACTCAGCCATACAAACTCTGATCGATCTTAAATGTACCAACTATACTAAAAGTCCCTGTCTGAACACATTTAAAACATTAATCATCGGTTATAGCGCCACCAAGTGATCACAGGTGGAACAGCATTTAAAACTGCATTTTTACCTAGGTTACCAGAATATTGGCCAAAACAGTCCCAAAAAAAATTTCAACTCGTAAATATTTAGACTTGTTAGCGCCCCCTGGGGGTCATGATGCTTTGAGATGTGATTTTTTTTATTTAAGTTGCCTGTATGATTAGGTAATTTGAAAAGATCTCACTTCAATATGTCTTCTAACTAAGGATCAGTCGTAGAGCGCATTGTAACGAATTGGCCACCGAGAGGCGATGGCGACGTAGGTGCTCGAGCCTTTGATCGCTGCTTGCAGCTTTATTTAGGGCTCGAGCACCGAAGGAGCTCGGGCCCAACGGGCTCGAGCACCGGAGGTGCAAGAACCCTATTGTTTCTGTTAGGATTATTATTCTTATTATTATTATTATTCTTATTTTTGTAACGTGTTTTTGCGGGCACTTTTGAGGGCCTAAACATGCGTAAAAAGTCACCGAATTTTGCACACACATCAGAACCTGCGTAAATTTACGTCTATTTGTGGTTCGAAAAGCGGGTGTGGTAAAATGACTCTACAGCGCCACCTAACGCGTTGTAGCTTATGATGCGCTATGAGTTTGTCGTAGGCGAATGAAATTCGCCACGCATGTGTAGGGTACTAAAACTTAAATATAAGTAAATGGGATCTCATTTCCAAAATCGACAGGAAGTCAGCTATTTCCCAAAAACCTCTAAAAATAGCCATTTTTGCTCACGTCGTACTTTAACGAACTCCTCCTAGAGATTTCATCCGTTCGTCTGAAATCTCGTTCAGCACTATCTTAAGGCATATGGGATGTTAAATTGCGAAGCTTTTTTGACTTCGATAAACTATGTGCGCACAGCGGTCATCCAAAGTCGAAATTTTGTCGTAAAGAGGAAGTTGTTATAACTCGGCCAAGCTATGTCCGATCCAGTTCAAATTCTCTATGTATGTTAAGAGTCCATATCTTAACAAATCCAAATAGCGATATACAGTGACAGTTATAGCGCCACCTAGTGGCAACATGTAATAGACCATTTTCTGTTGTTTTATACCTGTATTTCAGGCTGTATTGCGAGTACATGTTTGAAAATCAGTACACTTATGTAAGGGATCAGGATCAACAAAAAAAGTCAATAGGATTCAGTTTCCAAAACCGACAGGAAGTCGGTTATTTTTTACTATTGAATGAAATTTAGCATAGTTTCAGGCTTTGTATTTTAACGAACTCCTCCTAGAGAATTCATCTGTTCATCTTCAAAGTTGTTCGGTATTCTCTCAAGGCATATGGGATGTTAAATTGCGAAGCTTTTTTGACTTAATTTTACGATGCGTGAATGGCAGTCCTCGAAAGTCGAACTTTTTCTATGAACAGGAAGTGGTTAATAACTCAGCAATGCAATGTCTGATCGGGTTACAATTCGTCATGCGTGTTAAGAGTCCATGTCTGAAGGATTTCATAGAGTGAAATACAGTGTCAGTTATAGCGCCACCTAATGGCAGCATGCAATATAGCTATTTCTGCTGTTTTTTTACTGCTATTTCAGACTGTGTTTAAAGGACATCCTTCAAAATTGCCACACTTATGTTGCAGATCAAGACAAACAAAAAAGTCAATTGGAGCGAGTTTCCAAATTCGACAGGAAGTTAAATATTTAGCAAAAAACCCTTAAAATGGCACTTTTCCATGTCTCATACTTCAACGAACTCCTCCTAGAGATTTTATCTGCTCACCTTCAAACTCCAGCAATCTTCTCTTAAGGTACGTTGGATGTTAAATTGCGAAGCTTTTATAACTTTGATAAACGGTGTACGTACACCAGCTATTGAAATTTGACATTTCGCCATAAACAGGAAGTTATTATAACTCAGCCATACAATGTCTGATGGATCCCAAATGTACCAACTATACTAAAAGTCCCTGTCTGAATACATCTACAACATTATTCATCGGTTATAGCGCCACCAAGTGATCACAGGTGGAACAGCATTTAAAACTGCATTTTTACCAATTTTGACAGGTTACCAGAATATTGGCCAAAACAGTCTCAAAAAATATTTCAACTCATAAATATTTAGATTCGTTAGCGCCACCTGGGGGTCATGATGCTTTGAGATGGGATTTTTTTACTTGAGTTGCCTGTATCATTAGGTTAGTTGAACAGATCTCGCTTGAATACGTCTTCTAACTAAGGATCGGTCGTAGAGCGCATTGTAACTACTTGGCCACCGAGAGGCGATGGCGACGTAGGTGCTCGAGCCCTTGATCGCTGCTTGCAGCTTTAATTAGGGCTCGAGCACCGAAGGAGCTCGGGCCCAACGGGCTCGAGCACCGTAGGTGCAAGAACCCTATTGTTTCTGTTAGGATTATTATTATTATTATTATTATTATTATTATTATTATTATTATTATTTTTTTTTTTCTTCTAACGTGTTTTTGCGGGCACTTTTGAGGGCCTAAACATGCGTGAAAAGTCACCGAATTTTGCACACACATCAGAACCTGCGAAAATTTACGTCTAATTGTGTTTCGAAAAGCGGGTGTCGTAAAATGACTCTACAGCGCCACCTAACGCGTTGTAGCTTATGATGCGCTATGAGTTTGTCGTAGGCGAATGAAATTCGCCACGCATGTGTAGGGTACTAAAACTTAAATATAAGTAAATGGGATCTCATTTCCAAAATCGACAGGAAGTCAGCTATTTCCCAAAAACCTCTTAAAATAGCCATTTTTGCTCACGTCGTACTTTAACGAACTCCTCCTAGAGATTTCATCTGTTCGTCTCAAAACTCGTTCAGCACTATCTTAAGGCATATGGGATGTTAAATTGCGAAGCTTTGTTGACTTCGATAAACTATGTGCGCACAGCGGTCATCCAAAGTCGAAATTTTGTCGTAAACAGGAAGTTGTTATAACTCGGCCAAGCAATGTCCGATCCAGTTCAAATTCGCCATGTAGGTTAAGATTGAATATCTTAACAAATGCAAATAGCGATATACAGTGTCAGTTATAGCGCCACCTAGTGGCAGCATGTAATAGACCCTTTTCTGTTGTTTTATACTTGTATTTCAGGCTGTATTGCGAGTACATGTTTGAAAATCAGTACACTTATGTAAGGGATCAGGACCAACAAAAAAAGTCAATAGGAATCCATTTCCAAAACCGACAGGAAGTCGGTTATTTTTTATTATTGTATGAAATTGAGCATAGTTTCAGGCTTTGTACTTTAACGAACTCCTCCTAGAGAATTCATCCGTTCATCTCCAAAGTTGTTCAGTATTCTCTCAAGGCATATGGGATGTTAAATTGCGAAGCTTTTTTCACTTCATTTTACGATGCGCGAATGGCAGTCCTCGAAAGTCGAACTTTTTCTTTGAACAGGAAGTGGTTAATAACTCAGCAATGCAATGTCTGATCAGGTTAAAATTCGTCATGCGTGTTAAGAGTCCATGTCTGAAGGATTTCATAGAGCGCAATACAGTGTCAGTTATAGCGCTACCTAATGGCAGCATGCAATATAGCAATTTCTGCTGTTTTTTACTGCTATTTCAGACTGTGTTTAAAGGACATGCTTGAAAATTGCCACACTTATGTTGCAGATCAAGTCAAACAAAAAAGTCAATTGGAGCGAGTTTCTAAAATCAACAGGAAGTTATTTATTTAGCAAAAAACCCTTAAAATGGCACTTTTTCATGTCTCATACTTCAACGAACTCCTCCTAGAGATTTTATCTGCTCACCTTCAAACTCCAGAAATCTTCTCTTAAGGTATGTGGGATGTTATATCGCGAAGCTTTTATTACTTTAATAAACGATGTACGTACACCAGTCAATGAAATTTGACGTTTTGCCATAAACAGGAAGTTATTATAACTCAGCCATATAATGTCTGATCGATCCCAAATGTACCAACTATACTAAAAGTCCCTGTCTGAACACATCTACAACATTAATCATCGATTATAGCGCCACCAAGTGATCACAGGTGGAACAGCCTTTAAAACTGCATGTTTACCAATTTTGACAGGTTACCAGAATAATGGCCAAAACAGTCTCAAAAAATATTTCAACTCATAAATATTTATACTCGTTAGCGCCGCCTGGGGGTCATGATGCTTTGAGATGGGATTTTTTTTGCTTGAGTTGCCTGTATCGTTTGGTTATTTGAACCGATCTCGCTTGAATACGTCTTCTAACTAAGGATCAGTCATAGAGCGCATTGTAACGATTTGGCCACCGAGAGGCGATGGCGACGTAGGTGCTCGAGCCCTTGATCGCTGCTTGCAGCTTTAATTATTCTTATTATTTTTCTAACGTGTTTTTGCGGGCACTTTTGAGGGCCTAAACATGCGTAAAAAGTCACCAAATTTTGCACACACACCAGAACCTGCGAAAATTTACGTCTATTTGTGTTTGGAAAAGCGGGTGTGGTAAAATGACTCTACAGCGCCACCTAACGCGTTGTAGCTTATGATGCGCTGTGAGTTTGTCGTAGGCGAATGAAATTCGCCACGCATGTGTAGGGTACCTAAACTTAAATATAAGTAAATGGGATCTCATTTCCAAAATCGACAGGAAGTCAGCTATTTCCCAAAAACCTCTAAAAATGGCCATTTTTGCTCACGTCGTACTTTAACGAACTCCTCCTAGAGATTTCATCTGTTCGTCTCAAAACTCGTTCAGCACTATCTTAAGGCATATGGGATGTTAAATTGCGAAGCTTTTTTGACTTCGATAAACTATGTGCGCACAGCGGTCATCCAAAGTCAAAATTTTGTCGTAAACAGGAAGTTGTTATAACTCGGCCAAGCAATGTCCGATCCAGTTCAAATTCGCCATGTAGGTTAAGAGTGAATATCTTAACAAATCCAAATAGCGATATACAGTGTCAGTTATAGCGCCACCTAGTGGCAACATGTAATAGACCCTTTTCTGTTGTTTTATACTTGTATTTCAGGCTGTATTGCGAGTACATGTTTGAAAATCAGTACACTTATGTAAGGGATCAGGACCAACAAAAAAGTCAATAGGATTCAGTTTCTAAAACCGACAGGAAGTCGGTTATTTTTTACTATTGAATGAAATTTGGCATAGTTTCAGGCTTTGTACTTTAACGAACTCCTCCTAGAGAATTCATCTGTTCATCTCCAAAGTTTTTCAGTATTCTCTCAAGGCATATCGGATGTTAAATTGCGAAGCTTTTTTGAATTCATTTTACGATGCGCGAATGGCAGTCCTCGAAAGTCGAACTTTTTCTATAAACAGGAAGTGGTTAATAACTCAGCAATGCAATGTCTGATCGGGTTAAAATTCGTCATGCGTGTTAAGAGTCCATGTCTGAAGGATTTCATAGAGTGAAATACAGTGTCAGTTATAGCGCCACCTAATGGTAGCATGCAATATAGCTATTTCTGCTGTTTTTTACTGCTATTTCAGACTGTGTTTAAAGGACATCCTTCAAAATTGCCACACTTATGTTGCAGATCAAGACAAACAAAAAAGTCAATTGGAGTGAGTTTCCAAAATCAACAGGAAGTTAATTATTTAGCAAAAAACACTTAAAATGGCACTTTTTTCATGTCTCATACTTCAACGAACTCGTCCTAGAGATTTTATCTGCTCACCTTCAAACTACAGAAATCTTCTTTTAAGGTATGTGGGATGTTAAATTGCGAAGCTTTTATTACTTTGATAAACGATGTACGCACACCAGTCATTAAAATTTGACGTTTCGCCATAAACAGGAAGTTATTATAACTCAGCCATATAATGTCTGATCGATCCCAAATGTACCAACTTTACTAAAAGTCCCTGTCTGAACACATCTGCAACAATAGTCATCGGTTATAGCGCCACCAAGTGATCACAGGTGGAACAGCATTTAAAACTGCATTTTTACCAATTTTGACAGGTTACCAGAATATTGGCCAAAACAGTCACAAAAATATTTGAACTTGTAAATTTTTATACTCATTAGCGCCGCCTGGGAGTCATAACGCTTTGAGAAGAGATTTTTTTTGTTTTTTAGTTGCCTGTATCGTTTGGTAATTGGAACAGATCTCGCTTGAATACGTCTTCTAACTAAAGATCGGTCGTAGAGTGCATTGTAACGAATTGGCCACCGGGAGGCGATGGCGACGTAGGTGCTCGAGCCCTTGATCGCTGCTTGCAGCTTTAATTATTATTATTATTATTATTCTTTTTCTTCTAACGTGTTTTTGCGGGCATTTTTGAGGGCCTAAACATGCGTAAAAAGTCACCAAATTTTGCACACACATCAGAACCTGCGTAAATTTACGTCTATTTGTGGTTCGAAAAGCGGGTGTGGTAAAATGACTCTACAGCGCCACCTAACGCGTTGTAGCTTATGATGCGCTATGAGTTTGTCGTAGGTGAATGAAATTCGCCACGCATGTGTAGGGTACCTAAACTTAAATATAAGTAAATGGGATCTTATTTCCAAAATCGACAGTAAGTCAGCTATTTCGCAAAAACCTCTAAAATGGCCATTTTTGCTCACGTCGTACTTTAACGAACTCCTCCTAGAGATTTCATCTGTTCGTCTCAAAACTCGTTCAGCACTATCTTAAGGCATATGGGATGTTAAATTGCGAAGCTTTTTTGACTTCGATAAACTATGTGCGCACAGCGGTCATCTAAAGTCGAAATTTTGTCGTAAACAGGAAGTTGTTATAACTCGGCCAAGCAATGTCCGATCCAGTTCAAATTCGCTATGTATGTTAAGAGTCCATATCTTAACAAATCCAAATAGCGATATACAGTGACAGTTATAGCGCCACCTAGTGCCAACATGTAATAGACCCTTTTCTGTTGGTTTATACTTGTATTTCAGGCTGTATTGCGAGTACATGTTTGAAAATCAGTACACGTATGTAGGGCATCAGGACCAACAAAAAAGTCAATAGGAATCAGTTTCAAAAACCGACAGGAAGTCGGTTATTTTTTATTATTTTATGTAATTGAGCATAGTTTCAGGGTTTGTACTTTAACGAACTCCTCCTAGAGAATTCATCTGTTCATCACCAAAGTTGTTCAGTATTCTCTCAAGGCATATGGGATGTTAAATTGCGAAGCTTTTTTCACTTCATTTTACGATGCGCGAATGGCAGTCCTCGAAAGTCGAACTTTTTCTTTGAACAGGAAGTGGTTAATAACTCAGCAATGCAATGTCTGATCAGGTTAAAATTCGTCAAGCGTGTTAAGAGTCCATGTCTGAAGGAGTTCATAGAGCGAAATACAGTGTCAGTTATAGCGCCACCTAATGGCAGCATACAATATAGCATTTTCTGCTGTTTTTTACTGCTATTTCAGACTGTGTTTAAAGGACATGCTTGAAAATTGCCACACTTATGTTGCAGATCAAGACAAACAAAAAAGTCAATTGGAGCGAGTTTCCAAAATCAACAGGAAGTTAAATATTTTGCAAAAACCCTTAAAATCGCACTTTTGCATGTCTCATACTTTAACAAACTCCTCCTAGAGAATTCATCTGTTCGTCTCCAAAGTTGTTCAGTATTTTTGCAAGGCATATGGGATGTTAAATTGCGAAGCTTTTTTGACTTCATTTTACGATGCGCGAATGGCAGTCCTCGAAAGTCGAACTTTTTCTATGAACAGGAAGTGGTTAATAACTCAGCAATGCAATGTCTGATCGGGTTAAAATTCGTCATGCGTGTTAAGAGTCCATGTCTGAAGGATTTCATAGAGCGAAATACAGTGTCAGTTATAGCGCTACCTAATGGCAGCATGCAATATAGCATTTTCTTCTGTTTTTTACAGCTATTTAGGACTGTGTTTAAAGGACATGCTTGAAAATTGCCACACTTATGTTGCAGATCAAGACAAACAAAAAAGTCAATTGCAGCGATTTTCCAAAATCAAAAGGAAGTTAATTATTTTGCAAAAAACCCTCAAAATGGCTGTAGGGTTCTGTCACTGTGGCTTTAAGAGAATGGCTGTAAAATGGGAAACAGTGGCAGTCTGGCAGAGCAAAAACTTGGTCATGAATTATACTCGGACATGTTGTTGTTTATTTGCATGGCCTTATAGCTGTGGTTAACGGATATGAAATTGAATTAGATTTTTAGAGGAGTTTCCGCTTAGCACAACGGTATGTGATATGTGTGGGGTCATTCTCAGGGTTAATGAGCTATGGGCGAAAATGTAATGCACAAGGGGGCAAGTCCCCGGTACCTGGGACTCTCGGGCTTAAGAGCTTATATTTTATTTATGTTTATACTATTTTTATGTGCGTGCATGTTGAGAGTGATTGACGTTTCGCGTGTTGAGAGTGATTTGACTCCCCGTCAGAGTCCGGGGACGGACTATTTAACATGCGCGTCTGCTCCGGTTTCACTCTCTCTCCGAGTTTGTGGCCAACCGCTACTAGCGCACAGTGACTGTGGCTCGTTCGCGATCGTCCAGTTCGGTGCTGTCATCTCTCTCGCTCTCTCTCTGAGAGTTTGAAAGTAGTTGATCTCCCGTGCTTCGCTGCGACCCACTGCCTCTATGACTGCAGTTTCGGCTCCCCTCTAGTGATGTGTCGTTCAAGAACGATTCGTTCTTTTTGAACAAATCTTTAATGTGACTCCGTATGATCGAGTCGTGTTGGAGAGGGATTCGTTCATTGGCGCATGCGCATCATTCTTGTGGTTTTCCGAGCGTAACCCGTTCATCATCAATGACAGAAGACCGAAAAGACCCAAATGACTCGAAAGATGAACTAATCTTTTCTGTTTCCGGCTCATGGCCGCTCCGTAATGTTAACCAATGCAGCATGAGCCGGAAAGAGAAAAGACCGAAAGGACCCAGAGGACTCGCAAAAAGAACGAATCTTTTTGGGTTCCGGCTCATGGCCACTCCGTAATGTTATCCAATGCAACATGAGCCGGAAAGAGAAAAGACCGAAAGGACCCGGACTCGCTAAAAGAACGAATCTTGTCGGATACCGGCACTGTAGCGGTCACGTGACAAAAGTGCTAAAGAAGCCAGTCCGGACTGAGTGCTCGGACTGCACACGTTAACATCAGAGTGAAGTAATTTTGTGACGAACAAAAGAGATTTAAATCTAAAGAAGACAGATCACAGTTTTCCAGCAGAACATAATATCTCTACCTGCTGTAACTGCTTACTGGAGCAATACTGGAAATAATATTTGCTGGAAAAAGGTTTGGATTCTGCCATCATTATACTTTTTAACAAATAAAGTTAAGGAAGTCACTTTTAAAATTATTCTCAGGATATATCCTGCTCGTTTCTACTTAAAAAAGTTTAAAAATGACATCCCTACTATTTGTTCTTTTTTTGACCATCCCTGTGAAACTGTTGTCCACCTCTTCTGGAGCTGCCACATTACCAAGTTTTTTTGGAGAGAATTTGTGAATTTTATTCAAAGCAACATTCATGAGAGATTTACTCTATGTTGGAAGGAGTGCGTATTAGGCTTCTACGACTATGACAAATCCCAAAGTAAAATATTTCATATTATTAAACTTCTCATTATACTTGCAAAATTTCATATTCACAAATCAAAATTTTCTAACTCAGAACCTCTCTTTTCTATATTTCTCTGTGAGCTTCGTCAACATATATCTGCAATGAAACTATGTAAAAACAAGAAAGCCACCAGAACTTTATCAATATGTAAATATTTCTCTGTATTCGATGCCTCTTAACTATGTGATCTGTGTATAGATAATATTGTAATATGCCCCTTATGCCTTTTTATTTTGATCCTTTTATTTTTTTGGTTATTTAATATACAATCATTTGTACATGTTCAATTGTAATACTCGTTTTAATATATGTATCATTGTATCTATTAAAAAAAAAAAAAAAAAAAAAGACAGATCAGAGTTTGGGTAAACCAGACTAAAAGACCCAGGTAGGCTTTAGTAATATATTTATATTCATTTTAAATTTAGCATTATAGTTTTGTCTTATTTGTAGTGTGATTCGCGTTTGTGTATAAAACGCTAGTAGATGTGGAAGTACACACAACATTTATTGATATTTTAGTAAAATGAGCGAAATGACTCGAAAAAAGATCCGTTCATTTTACTGAACGAGACTCAAAGAACCGAATCCGTAAAATGATCCGAACTTCCCATCACTACTCCCCTCTACGTGAACGCGCATTCAATCACGTGATTGCACAGACTAAGCCAATGGAGTTCATATAAAATGTTTACTCGTGAAGACGTTTTCATTTTTATTTTGCTTATATGCCGCGTAGATGTCAAATTTACTTGTAACACATTGTTTAATTATAAATATAAGTTTAAAAGAATGCAATCGTTCAATGCAAGTTGCTTACAGCAGTGAATATTGTATAGCATTACAGCAAATGTACAGCATTATACAAACTTCAGATGTTCATATTTTATTTGCGTATTCATTACAATAATTAACATTTAGCGTAAAAAGAAGGATAAAACAAAGTAAAAATGTGTTGATGTGATATAATGTAAAAAGCTTTAGATGTTTATATTTTATTTGCATTAGACTTACTACTTAAAAGATATTTGTTTGTGAAATGTTGTTTGCATTCATTTGTAATAAACTCCCTGGTGCTGCTTTTTAGTCCATGTGCAAAAAAAAAGCAAAGCAGACAGACTGTAATGAAATCACAATGCCTATTTTGAGGTTTTGTGTGTAACTTATAGGATAAATACCACACAATAATTGTGATGAAGCATAAAGGGCCTAATAGACAATGAAACTGAAACAGCTTGTTTGCCCTGTAAATCTATTTATGGATCTATGTGATTTTTATTGTGAATATCAGTTCCACGTGATCAGAATTTGACAACATAATACAATTTTGTCATGTTTAAAATGTCCATTAAACCTAAATTCATGTTAGATGTGCACATTCTGATCATGATCAACCAGTGATAACAATAACATAAAGTCCATTATTTCAGCATAACAATATATCAGTATAACAAGATGCCAATAATGCAAAGGAAAAGCAGGTAAACATTTAGTTTTATTCAGAGTGACTCAGTTCCATCATTGTTCTATCATTTCCACAATGGAACAATGTTTCTGTCCCTGTTTATATAGTGGCAGTGTCATGTACTGGTTCCAACCCTGTTTCAAAGTATGCACCAGCAGCTCCATACAAGGTTTTTATCAGTGTGTTTCTAAACACTATAATGTGCAGGGATGGTAACAACATATCGACTGCATTACCAAGGACATGCCAAATGGTAGTGCAGTATCCAGAAAATGCTCTTTCTTTTACCTCTTACTTTAAAAAAATGAATGCATGGAGTATTGTTCAGTTGTTTGGACTTCGACAAATAAAACAGCTTAGAAAGCTGCAGATTGTTCAGAACAGAGCTACAGATTGATGCTGCAATGCTTATATCAAACTAGCCCTCACGATGATCATCTGGTTAACAGTTAATATCAGGTGTGCTTTACTATTATTTATGGGTACTAATTGTTGGTTTACCACTCGTTTTAGTTCATCAAAAATAATATCCCAGGGAAATACACAGTTATGAAACTAGATATTTGAAGGGTGATAATCTAACAATTCTTGGATAATCTGGCAAAATTTCAAAATGTAAGAAACAAATAAAGATAATTTTAGTATCAGCATAAGATAATAAATGCGGTGAGAAAGAAACACTTTGGTGTATGTTTTCATTTTAATTCTATTTTTGACTCTTAAAGCTGTAAAAATGAACTTTATCCAATCATCAGTTATTGCGCCACCAAGTGATCACAGGTGGAACAGCATTTAAAACTAAGGATCAGTCGTAGAGCTCATTGTAACGATTTGGCCACCGAGAGGCGATGGCGACGTAGGTGCTCGAGCCCTTGATCGCTGCTTGCAGCTTTAATTATTATTTTTTTTCTTCTAACGTGTTTTTGCGGGCACTTTTGAGGGCCTAAACATGCGTAAAAAGTCACCGAATTTTGCACACACATCAGAACCTGCGAAAATTTACGTCTATTTGTGGTTTGAAAAGCGGGTGTGGTAAAATGACTCTACAGCGCCACCTAACGCGTTGTAGCTTATGATGCGCTATGAGTTTGTCGTAGGTGAATGAAATTCGCCACGCATCTGTAGGGTACTAAAACTTAAATATAAGTAAATGGGATCTCATTTCCAAAATCGACAGGAAGTCAGCTATTTCCAA
>SRMA01024445.1:0-14873 GCA_007224835.1 Danionella cerebrum
TTCTCTTTCTGAGATGCCTTTTTAACACAATAAAACTGCTCAAAATGATGCGCTGGCATCACATGATCTGTATTTTGGCATGGCACTTTTTAACGGAATATTTGCTCTTTTTCCGGTTCTTGAGAACTATGGATCATCTACACTTCGGAAGTGTAGCGCATGATTTCAGATTATTTTATTCTCTTTCTGAGATGCCTTTTAAGACAATCAAACTGCTCAAAATGATGCGCTGGCATCACATGATCTGTATTTTGACATGGCACTTTTTGACGGAATATTTGCTCTTTTTCCGGTTCTTGAGAACTGGATCAATCTACACTTCGGAAGT
Organism: Danionella cerebrum; assembly: GCA_007224835.1. Classification (NCBI taxonomy): domain Eukaryota; kingdom Metazoa; phylum Chordata; class Actinopteri; order Cypriniformes; family Danionidae; genus Danionella; species Danionella cerebrum. The sequence continues at coordinate 329 of SRMA01024445.1, forward strand.
GTAGCGCATGATTTCAGATTATTTTATTCTCTTTCTGAGATGCCTTTTAACACAATAAAGCTGCTCAAAATGATGCGCTGGCATCACATGATCTGTATTTTGACATGGCACTTTTTGGCGGAATATTTGCTCTTTTTCCGGTTCTTGAGAACTATGGATCAAACTAAACTTTGGAAGTGTAGCGCATGATTTCTGTTGATGAAATGATGAAATGTGATTCCATGACTCCATGTTTTTGTAGATACTAAATGTATGATTTATCAAATGCATTAATAACTGTGGCTGTTCAGTTCTATTAGTTCTCATTCCTTTCAGAGATTTTCTCAGCGTTTACCGTGAGCTAGATTTCAAACAATTCTTTACCAGTCACTCCTTTCCAAATCTAATTTATGAACAAAACTTCAAAACCACTGAGAACCATCCTGTTGATGGCTGTGTTGTGCCATTTTTCGACTCCGCGGCAGATTCTGACTCCCCTCTCTGCGTGAACGCGCATGACGTCACGGTTGACGGAAGTATTCGGGGACGTTTTTTGCGAGGGTTTTTTTTTTTCATTAAGCATACCGAGAGTTGATTAAAGTGAGTTGGTCCGTAGTTTGTTCATTTTATATTAAAAATATTTTTTCTGTTTCTTATTTGCAGTTGTGGGTTTCCGACTGAGAAGCCTTTGTATATTATACAGGTTCGAGGCGAGGATGGATACTCAAAACTGTGTTTTTAATTAAAAAAGTTTGTTAAAGGAGGAAAAAAAGTACTTAGTTGACTTCTTTATGGATCCATGAAATAAAAAAAAACTTTACACCTATGTAATTTCTTCGGGTCATCATTTCCACATGATTTTAATGGTCTATTTAGCAACAGTCTTTGTGACTTTGCTGCGACCCCGGCTACAAAGACCAGGCCCCCAGTCCACGGCGTGGCCTGACGCCGGTGACCGGGAGATAGGACGTCGAAAGCGGTGCTCGAAGAAGCGGAAGCGCGGCAAGCGGGCAGGCGTCCGTGCTAGGCTAGAAGCTAACCCTAGCCGGCCGGCTCTCCCGTCCATTTTTCTCTCCAATGTCTGCTCCCTGGACAATAAATTGGACTGCATCCGACTCCAGCGGACTACTGCATCAGCTTATATGGTTGAAATGACAATAAAAAGCTTCTTGACTTGACTTGACTTGACTTGAGATGGACATAAAAAGTAGAAGAGGCATTTTTTAAGATAAAAAAAAATGTGATTCTGAAAACATTTACTTGCAACCTGAACTTAAATTATATTACAAAAAAAAAAAAAAAACCCTTTACAGATATTGAGCTTTATTGAGTCATAGGCAAAGCAATGTCAACAGGGGGGTTGGTATAATAAGTAAAGTTTTTATAAAATGTGATTTTACAAGTTATGCACAAAGAAGTTTTGTAATTAATATCTTACTTGTGCAAAAATAATCCACAGGGAAATCTAAGGGAAAAAGTATGTTTCCAAAATCTAAATATCCATTTGAAAACATTTATATGAACTTTATTGAACTAAATGAATGTGAAGACATTAAATATTGTTTAGTAATCTTAGACATGTTCTTGAAATGATGAATTTAAACCTAAATGAAAACCCTTTACTGATGAAAGAGTGAAAATGCTGATTATATGACCATATTGCTAATCGCACGAGAGGTCTTTTCTGCTCAACTCTTCCCAGGAACACCTGACTGAGACCCATTGCTGAACCTGAAACCAGGAGACCGGGTGCTGATCAGGGTGATTAAGAGAAAAAAATTGAGTGAACCTCAGCGGGAAGGGGCATATCAAGCGCTACTCATGACGCCAAGGCCTTCCTGGGTTCATCTTCCTCACTATAAAAAAAGGTAAATTTGAGCGCAGAATAGAATCTAAAAAGAAGTGAACATGTTAAAAGCTTATATAACCTATGTTTGGCGACCATTTGAAAGTTGAGTCGCTGTAGCAAATATGTCACTAAATAACTGATAAATCTGAGCGAGCAGATCAACGCCCAGCCCAGTTCAACCATAACACTAACACGTAAACACTAGAGGGACCTAGCGTGCTTTAGGTGGTTACCGTGATTTAAGGTGACCAGCAAGGAAGAAAGTAGTGATGGGAAGTTCGGATCATTTCACGGATTCGGTTCTTTGAGTCTCGTTCAGTAAAATGAACGGATCTTTTTTCGAGTCATTTCGTTCATTTTACTAAAATATCAATAAATGTTGTGTGTACTTCCACATCTACTAGCGTTTTATACACAAACGCGAATCACACTACAAATAAGACAAAACTATAATGCTAAATTTAAAATGAATATAAATATATTACTAAAACCTACCTGGGTCTTTTAGTCTGGTTTACCCAAACTCTGATCTGTCTTCTTTAGATTTAAATCTCTTTTGTTCGACACAAAATTACTTCACTCTGATGTTAACGTGTGCAGTCCGAGCACTCAGTCCGGACTTCTTTGTCACGTGACCGCTACAGTGCCGGGATCCGAAAAGATTCGTTCTTTTTGCGAGTCCGGGTCCTTTCGGTCTTTTCTCTTTCCGGCTCATGATGCATTGGTTAACATTACGGAGTGGCCATGAGCCGGAACCCGAAAAGATTCGTTCTTTTAGCGAGTCCGGGTCCTTTCGGTCTTTTCTCTTTCCGGCTCATGATGCATTGGTTAACATTACGGAGTGGCCATGAGCCGGAACCCGAAAAGATTCGTTCTTTTAGCGAGTCCGGGTGCCTTTCGGTCTTTTCTCTTTCCGGCTCATGATGCATTGGTTAACATTACGGAGTGGCCATGAGCCGGAACCCGAAAAGATTCGTTCTTTTTGCGAGTCCTCCGGGTCCTTTCGGTCCTTTCTCTTTCCGGCTCATGCTGCATTGGTTAACATTACGGAGCGGCCATGAGCCGGAAACAGAAAAGATTAGTTCATCTTTCGAGTCATTCGGGTCTTTTCGGTCTTCTGTCATTGATGATGAACGGGTTACGCTCGGAAAACCACAAGAATGATGCGCATGCGCCAATGAACGAATCCCTCTCCAACACGACTCGTTCATACGGAGTCACATTAAAGATTTGTTCAAAAAGAACGAATCGTTCTTGAACGACACATCACTAGAACAAAGACTCACGCCGATCCACGAGTGATGCCAACACGACTCTGTTTACTCCTTTCTATTAGGTGAGTTACAATGATTACCTATGCCTACCTTTATCGTTAAAGTGAAGTTGTGAATGGATAAATCAGTCAGAATGAAAATGTAACATGTTATACTGTTGAATGAATGAATTGCGTTTGTAACTATTGGATCCACTTTGTATGCTCCGTATAGTGTTGCCTTGTGTTTGATGTGAGTTGCTAATTTATTAAGACGGTTTTAATGGGTTCTAAATGGCACATAATTTGTACACCAGGGGTTTAATGTCATTTTTGTAAAAGAGATTTTTTTAGTTATATAGCTTTGATGAAATTGTTGTAGATAATGTGTGGTTTGAATTGACAGTTGGTTTGTGGTGAATTAAGATTGTGTAGATATGGGAAGTTTTCTAATCATGGAAGAGAAAAGGGTTATCAATGTGGGTTCATGCATTTAAATATGTATTGGTGTTTAGTTGAGATGACTTTATTGTTGAACAAGGACGAAATCTGGGGGTAAAAATGGACAGTGATCTGAAATTCGATGTGCAGATCAAATCAATTGTCAAGTCCAGTTTTTATCATTTACGACAACTAGCCAAAGTCAAGCCATTTTTATCAAGACATCATTTTGAGGTTTTTAATCCATGCTTTTATCTCATGTAGACTTGATTACTGTAATGCACTTTATGTTGGGCTCAGCCAGAAACTGCTGTCTCGTCTGCAATTAATTCAAAATGCTGCAGCCCGACTTTTAACAGGTACCAAAAAATTTGAGCACATCACTCCCATTTTGCTTCTATGCATTGGCTACCGGTGCATTTTGGGGTTGATTTTAAAATTCTTTTATTTGTTTTTAAATATCTTAATGGCCTCGCCCCACAGTATTTGTCCGACCTGCTTCAGCCATACATTCCCTCACACCCTCTAAGGTCGGCAGATCAGTCTCTTTTAAGAGTCCCACAAACAAAGAGGAAATCTAGAGGTGATCGTGCTTTTGCAGTTGCTGCCCCCAGACTCTGGAACAGTCTGCCCCTGCACATTAGGCAGGCTGACTCTCTTGTAGCTTTTAAATCCTCTTTGAAAACAAACTTTTTCTCCCTGGCTTTTAACTCAGTCTGAGATGTTGACTTTTACTGTGTTATGTCTTTACTATGTTTTTATTGTTTTTTTATCTTCATGTGTTTTATATGCTTTTGTATTTGTGGACAGCACTTTGGCCAACTGGGTTGATTTTAAAGTGCTCTATAAATAAAGTTGAGTTGAGAATGAGTAATGGAAAAACCATTGTTAGTGCATTCTGATATTTACAGTTGTGTTCAGAATTATTCTGCCCCCACTGAAATTGAGTGTTTTGGCCAGTTTGACATTGATTTTGATTATTTCAGTCATCTTGTTTACAATTAAATCAAAGAGGCACTTGTAAATCAGACAAATATAACATAACTTTTATAATGAAATAACTACAAATGTCTTTTCTGTGCTCACATCATTATCAGTTTTATTCAACCCCCAAGTGACATTCAATCTGAGTACTTAGTACAACAACCCTGTCCAGTTATAACAGCTTTTAAACGTGAAGCATAGCTTGACACAAGTGTCTTGCAGAGATCTACATGTATCTTCGCCCATTCTTCATGGGCAAAAGCCTCCAGTTCAGTCACATTCTTAGGCTTGCGCGCTGCAACTGCTTTCTTTAAGTCCCACCAGAGGTTCTCAATCGGATTTAAGTCTGGTGACTGCGATGGCCACTCCAAAATGTTCCAGCCTTTAATCTGCAACCATGCTCTAGGAGCTGGAAGGGTGTTTAAAAAACAATGAATGAGTGAATTATTATTATAGTGGTGGTTGTTGTTGTTGTTCCTAATGCTGTTTATCTCTTTATTTTAAATACGTTTTTATTTTATTTAACGCTGTCAAATATGAAGCCGTGCGGAAGGAAGGAGAAAAAAAAAAAGGCAGGGTCCCTTCCTCCTCCCTCACCACAATCCACCTAGACTTCAAACACATCGGTGAGCAGTTTCCGGCTCCCAAACAGCTGAGACGTCGTGAGTCTTATAGATGTGGTCCAATACGCAGAGCGTTTCGGTTGACAGTGACCAGAATTTTTCACGGTCTTCCCCAACACTCTGTTCGCGAGCAGCGTGCAGTTCTCGGTCGACGGCAGCTCTCGGGTCATTTGTTAACTTGTCTCGACGGAGTGGATTCAAGGTTTGTCTCAAACAGCGACCTATGCAAATGAGTTCAATCCTATAGGTCGCGTCGTCACGCTCGTCACGCCAGACTGTTAAGCGTTTGTTTAGATTTGATGTGTCCATGTTTGACTCGCCTAAGAAATGCTTTTGTCTTTTATTTGAAGTTCGTGGTTAACTCGACGCTTAACAACATCAAAAGATTCATGGTGTGTATTTGTGTTTTTTTTTCTTTTCCGAGGTTCGCCACCTGAGGGCGCACGCGCTCCAAAAACCGCAGAGAGAGAGAGAGAGAGAGAAGGCCAGGGGTGAGTAACGGTTTTTGCTCAATTTCTCTCCGATCTCTTGGTCACTTTCGATAAATTACTGCTTGTGGGAGATTTTAATATTCATGTAGATGAACCAGGTGATGCCCTTGGACTGTCATTTATAGACCTACTAAATTCATGTGGGGTTCAACAAAACATTTCCAGACCACCTCATCGTCTTAATCACACATTAGATTTAATAATATCCCACGGATTAGACGTCAGTGATATGAACATTATACCTCAGTCTGATGATTTTACAGACCATTATCTCGTCATGTTCACATTACCAGTAGAGCAGATTAGTCGCGTGTCACCACGTTATAGACTCGGTAGGACTATTGTTCCATCAACTAAGGACTGATTCATAAGTAACCTGCCCAATCTGTCTATTTGTCTAACCACTATCCCCGGAATCCGAACGATCAAGGCGAATTAACTAACATGATAGGCACCTCCCTCGCTAGCACATTAGACATCAGGTTAAAAAAGGTTAGAGAAATAATACCTGCACCATGGTATAATAGCCATACTCGTGCCCTCAAGAGAGAAACCCGTACTCTATAGAGGAAATGGAGAAAAAAAATGAATGAGCGGTTTTTAGACTTGCATACAGAGACAGTATGCTCAGTTACAGACAGGCACTAAAGGCTGCGAGGGTTCAGCACCTGAGCAAACTGATAGAAAACAATCAGAACAATGCCAGGTTCCTTTTTAACACAGTGGCTACACTAACAACAAATCAGTTATCTGTAAAGAGTATTCCATCTCAGTTTAGTAGTGAAGACTTTATGAATTTCTTCACTGAAAGAATTGAAAATATAAGAAACACAATTTCTGACGTCCAACCTCTGACAGCATCCTGTGTTCCAGTCTCACCTGAAATTACTCAGTTACAATTACAGTGTTTTACAAGTATAGGACAGGAAGAGCTGTACGGCCTTATAAATAAAACCAAATCCACAACATGTGTGTTAGATCCTATTCCCACCGAACTGCTAAAAGACGAGTTACTTGCAGCTGGAGAGCCTATTCTTAATATCATTAACTCCTCGCTATCCCTCGGTCATGTCCCTAAACCTTTCAAGTTAGCAGTTATCAAGCCTCTCATCAAGAAACCAAATTTAAAAAAGGTTTCTTAAAATGTATTTATAACTACATAAAATAATAATAATAAACTATTATAAAATGTATTTAAAACTACAGTGGCAAAATTCGACGCATATTCGCTACTCGATACAGTCGACATATTTCACAAGCGCTAGCACTGTGGCTTTTCATCCAAAGGTCACTAGTTCGAGGCTAGCGGGCGGGTTCTTGAGGCGGAGCTTGCACATACTTCCGTGGGTTTCCTGTAGGTCCGTGGCCACAGATGCCAATGAGTGAAGTGTGAAAAGAGTGATTTCTCTCTCTCTCTCTCTCTCTCTCTCTCTCTCTCTCTCTCCCTAGTAGAAATGCTTTACAGAGTCAGTAAAAGCACAGGGTTCTCTCCACGCCGCGACTGCGATGGCGTGTCTGTGTGAATTCGTGAAGGCCAATAAATTGCGTTGGTGTTCTGCCTTTGACATGTGCTGTCTTTTAAACAGAGTCTGCTTTTACTTGTTCCCTTAGATTCTCCTGGTGAAATTCCCGCGGTGGCGTTGTCCGTTTTGGCGAGTTGATTTCTTCTGCTCGTCGCAGTCAGCAGGACAATGCCAGAAACACACAGCCAGCGTCAGCGAGAGATGTTCGTGTGTTTATGAGAGCCGACCGCACTCCAAAAGCCACACTCAAGACTCACTCAGAGAACAACATGCGGGTAAAGTGCACGCGATGCCAGGCTGCCCAATAACGGAAAGAGAGCAGATTTGGTGTCCAGCACACGTTTTGTTCGATGCGTTTGTAAAATGTACAAATTGTTTATGGTAAAATGTTAAAAATGTAAAAAAATAAAGAAACCAAAACAATCTTAGCTCACTTTTTTTATGTGTTTCATCTATGATTCGTACATTGGATATTGTGATTTTCTCGGGACCGTCGTAGAAGTGATCATTTTGAAGTGTTTTGAACATTTCTTATATTTTTTTCAATTTAACAAGAAATCAGTCGCACTAAGAGGAAAACTAAAGTGTTGCCCATAAATGTTTACCCGTTTACTACCTCGTTAGTTCATTGTCTGTATTCGTTGTGAAAATTAATGAACGCGATCTGTGTCTTTGCAGAGAAGAGTATCCTTCAATCGTAATCCGCTCATACGAGGTGTCAAAGCGGTGGCCCTTTGCATCAATCGGTACCCAGGAAGCAGCTCTCGCGTTTCCCAAATCCATCTTCCTTTTCAGAGTCAAAGGCTTATGGTGCCGGTGCACGTTTCCAGCGCCGTTTGGGAAGATTGCGGGGTACGCCCTAGAATTGAGCAAATTCAATGATCTCGGCGCATGTTTTTGCTCCAGTGGAGTAAACCGGAGAAAACCCGCTCACGAGAATGAGCAAGTTCCTTTTGGAAGAGCCCCGGCTGGCCTCGAACCAGCAACCTTCTCACTAAAAGAGGAACAGCGATACCCGGCGTGCCACTCGCAACAAATCATCTGCAATGTATTCACGCGAGAAAAATGAGATGGAGAAAAAAACAAAAAAAAAAACGGACAAGCCTCTGTCACCCAAAAGGCCGTCGCTGACACAGCTACACCGGCGTGATGCTGATGACGAGTCCCACCCCGACTCATCATGGTCAAAATGTAAAGTGCCCTCGCATTGGTTCCGTACTCAATGGCAATGAGCACCTAACAAATGTTCTAAGGCATGCGCGGTAATGAATATCGAAACACATGCGCGATGACATGCGCTGTCTTTTAAACAGAGTCTGCTTTTACTTGTTTCCTTAGATTCTCCTGGTGAAATTCCCGCGGTGGCGTTGTCCGTTTTGACGAGTTGATTTCTTCTGCTCGTCGCAGTCAGCAGGACAATGCCAGAAACACACAGCTAACGTCAGCGAGAGATGTGCGTGTGTTTATGAGAGCCGACCGCACTCCGAAAGCCACACTCAAGACTCACTCAGAGAACAACATACGGGTAGAGTGCACGCGATGCCAGGCGGCCCAATAACGGAAAGAGAGCAGATTTGGTGTCCAGCACACGTTTTGTTCGATGCGTTTGTAAAATGTACAAATTGTTTATGGTAAAATGTTAAAAATGTAAAAAATAAAGAAACCAAAACAATCTTAGCTCACTTTTTGTACGTGTTTCATCTATGATTCGTACATTGGATATTGTGATTTTCTCGGGACCGTCGTAGAAATGATCATTTTGAAGTGTTTTGAACATTTCTTATATTTTTTTCAATTTAACAAGAAATCAGTGGCACTAAGAGGAAAACTAAAGTGTTGCCCATAAATGTTTACCCGTTTACTACCTCGTTCGTTCATTGTCTGCATTCGTTGTGAAAATTAATGAACGCGATCTGTGTCTTTGCAGAGAAGAGTATCCTTCAATCGTAATCCGCTCATCCGGGGTGTCAAAGCGGTGGCCCTTTGCATCAATCGGTACCCAGGAAGCAGCTCTCGCGTTTCCCAAATCCATCATCCCTTTTCAGAGTCAAAGGCTTATGGTGCCGGTGCACGTTTCCAGCGCCGTTTGGGAAGATTGCGGGATACGCCCTAGAATTGAGCAAATTCAATGATCTCGACGCATGTTTTTGCACCAATGGAGTAAACCGGAGAAAACCCGCTCACGAGAATGAGCAAGTTCCTTTTGGAAGAGCCCGGCTGGCCTCGAACCAGCAACCTTCTCACTAAAAGAGGAACAGCGATACCCGGCGTGCCACTCGCAACAAATCATCTGCAATGTATTAACGAGAAAAAAATGAGATGGAGAAAAAAAACAAAAAAAAACAACGGACAAGCCTCTGTCACCCAAAAGCCCGTGGCTGACACAGCTACACCGGCGTGATGCTGATGACGAGTCCCACCCCGACTCATCATGGTCAAAATGTAAAGTGCCCTCGCGTTGGTTACGTACTCAATGGCATTGAGCACCTAACAAATGTTCTAAGGCATGCGCGGTAATGAATATCGAAACACACATGCGCGATGACATGCGCTGTCTTTTAAACAGAGTCTGCTTTTACTTGTTCCCTTAGATTCTCCTGGTGAAATTCCCGCGTTGGCGTTGTCCGTTTTGACGAGTTGATTTCTTCTGCTCGTCGCAGTCAGCAGGACAATGCCAGAAACACACAGCCAACGTCAGCGAGAGATGTGCGTGTGTTTATGAGAGCCGACCGCACTCCGAAAGCCACACTCAAGACTCACTCAGAGAACAACATACGGGTAAAGTGCACGCGATGCCAGGCTGCCCAATAACGGAAAGAGAGCAGATTTGGTGTCCAGCACACGTTTTGTTCGATGCGTTTGTAAAATGTACAAATTGTTTATGGTAAAATGTTAAAAATGTAAAAAAATAAAGAAACCAAAACAATCTTAGCTCACTTTTTGTACGTGTTTCATCTATGATTCGTGCATTGGATATTGTGATTTTCTCGGGACCGTCGTAGAAGTGATCATTTTGAAGTGTTTTGAACATTTCTTATATTTTTTTCAATTTAACAAGAAATCAGTCGCACTAAGAGGAAAACTAAAGTGTTGCCCATAAATGTTTACCCGTTTACTACCTCGTTCGTTCATTGTCTGCATTCGTTGTGAAAATTAATGAACGCGATCTGTGTCTTTGCAGAGAAGAGTATCCTTCAATCGTAATCCGCTCATACGAGGTGTCAAAGCGGTGGCCCTTTGCATCAATCGGTACCCAGGAAGCAGCTCTCGCGTTTCCCAAATCCATCTTCCCTTTTCAGAGTCAAAGGCTTATGGTGCCGGTGCACGTTTCCAGCGCCGTTTGGGAAGATTGCGAGGTACGCCCTAGAATTGAGCAAATTCAATGATCTCGACGCATGTTTTTGCTCCAGTGGAGTAAACCGGAGAAAACCCGCTCACGAGAATGGGCAAGTTCCTTTTGGAAGAGCCCCGGCTGGCCTCGAACCAGCAACCTTCTCACTAAAGAGGAACAGCGATACCCGGCGTGCCACTCGCAACAAATCATCTGCAATGTATTCACGCGAGAAAAATGAGATGGAGAAAAAAAACAAAAAAAAACAACGGACAAGCCTCTGTCACCCAAAAGCCGTCGCTGACACAGCTACACCGGCGTGATGCTGATGACGAGTCCCACCCCGACTCATCATGGTCAAAATGTAAAGTGCCCTCGCATTGGTTACGTACTCAATGGCATTGAGCACCTAACAAATGTTCTAAGGCATCCGCGGTAATGAATATCGAAACACACATGCGCGATGACATGCGCTGTCTTTTAAACAGAGTCTGCTTTTACTTGTTCCCTTAGATTCTCCTGGTGAAATTCCCGCTGTGGCGTTGTCCGTTTGACGAGTTGATTTCTTCTGCTCGTCGCAGTCAGCAGGACAATGCCAGAAACACACAGCCAACGTCAGCGAGAGATGTGCGTGTGTTTATGAGAGCCGACCGCACTCCGAAAGCCACTCAAGACTCACTCAGAGAACAACATACGGGTAAAGTGCACGCGATGCCAGGCTGCCCAATAACGGAAAGAGAGCAGATTTGGTGTCCAGCACACGTTTGTTCGATGCGTTTGTAAAATGTACAAATTGTTTATGGTAAAATGTTAAAAATGTAAAAAAATAAAGAAACCAAAACAATCTTAGCTCACCTTTTGTACGCGTTTCATCTATGATTCGTACATTGGATATTGTGATTTTCTCGGGACCGTCGTAGAAGTGATGATTTTGAAGTGTTTTGAACATTTCTTATATTTTTTTCAATTTAACAAGAAATCAGTCGCACTAAGAGAAAAACTAAAGTGTTGCCTATAAATGTTTACCCGTTTACTACCTGGTTCGTTCATTGTCTGTATTAGTTGTGAAAATTAATGAACGCGATCTGTGTCTTTGCAGAGAAGAGTATCCTTCAATCGTAATCCGCTCATACGAGGTGTCAAAGCGGTGGCCCCTTGCATCAATCGGTACCCAGGAAGCAGCTCTCGCGTTTCCCAAATCCATCTTCCCTTTTCAGAGTCAAAGGCTTATGGTGCGGTGCACGTTTCCAGCGCCGTTTGGGAAGATTGCGGGGTACGCCCTAGAATTGAGCAAAGTCAATGATCTCGGCGCATGTTTTTGCTCCAGTGGAGTAAACCGGAGAAAACCCGCTCACGAGAATGAGCAAGTTCCTTTTGGAAGAGCCCGGCTGGCCTCGAACCAGCAACCTTCTCACTAAAAGAGGAACAGCGATACCCGGCGTGCCACTCGCAAAAAATCATCTGCAATGTATTCACGCGAGAAAAATGAGATGGGGAAAAAAAACAAAAAAAAAACAACGGACAAGCCTCTGTCACCCAAAAGCCCGAAGCTGACACAGCTACACCGGCGTGATGCTGATGACGAGTCCCACCCCGACTCATCATGGTCAAAATGTAAAGTGCCCTCGCATTGGTTTCGTACTCAATGGCATTGAGCACCTAACAAATGTTCTAAGGCATGCGTGGTAATGAATATCGAAACACACATGCGCGATGACATGCGCTGTCTTTTAAACAGAGTCTGCTTTTACTTATTCCCTTAGATTCTCCTGGTGAAATTCCCGCGGTGGCGTTGTCCGTTTTGACGAGTTGATTTCTTCTGCTCGTCGCAGTCAGCAGGACAATGCCAGAAACACAAAGCCAACGTCAGCGAGAGATGTGCGTGTGTTTATGAGAGCCGACCGCACTCCAAAAGCCACACTCCAGACTCACTCAGAGAACAACATACGGGTAAAGTGCACGCGATGCCAGGCTGCCCAATAGCGGACAGAGAGCAGATTTGGTGTCCAGCACACGTTTTGTTCGATGCGTTTGTAAAATGTACAAATTGTTTATGGTAAAATGTTAAAAATGTAAAAAAAAAAAGAAACCAAAACAATCTTAGCTCACTTTTTGTACGTGTTTCATCTATGATTCGTACATTGGATATTGTGATTTTTTCGGGACCGTCGTAGAAGTGATCATTTTGAAGTGTTTTGAACATTTCTTATATTTTTTTCAATTTAACTAGAAATCAGTCGCACTAAGAGAAAAACTAAAGTGTTGCCCATAAATGTTTACCCGTTTCCTCCCTCGTTCGTTCATTGTCTGTATTCGTTGTGAAAATTAATGAACGCGATCTGTGTCTTTGCAGAAAAGAGTATCCTTCAATCGTAATCCGCTCATACGAGGTGTCAAAGCGGTGGCCCTTTGCATCAAGCGGTACCCAGGAAGCAGCTCTCGCGTTTCCCAAATCCATCTTCCCTTTTCAGAGTCAAAGGCTTATGGTGCCGGTGCACGTTTCCAGCGCCGTTTGGGAAGATTGCGGGGTGCGCCCTAGAATTGAGCAAATTCAATGATCTCGACGCATGTTTTTGCTCCAGTGGAGTAAACCGGAGAAAACCCGCTCACGAGAACGAGCAAGTTCCCTTTGGAAGAGCCCCGGCTGGCCTCGAACCAGCAACCTTCTCACTAAAAGAGGAACAGCGTTACCCGGCGGGCCACTCGCAACAAATCATCTGCAATGTATTCACGCGAGAAAAATGAGATGGAGAAAAAACACAAAAAAAACAACGGACAAGCCTCTGTCACCCAAAAGCCCGTCGCTGACACAGCTACACCCGCGTGATGCTGATGACGAGTCCCACCCCGACTCATCATGGTCAAAATGTAAAGTGCCCTAGCATTGGTTACGTACTCAATGGCATTGAGCACCTAACAAATGTTCTAAGGCATGCGCGGTAATGAATATCGAAACACACATGCGCGATGACATGCGCTGTCTTTTAAACAGAGTCTGCTTTTACTTGTTCCCTTAGATTCTCCTGGTGAAATTCCCGCGGTGGCGTTGTCCGTTTTGACGAGTTGATTTCTTCTGCTCGTCGCAGTCAGCAGGACAATGCCAGAAACACACAGCCAACGTCAGCGAGAGATGTGCGTGTGTTTATGGAAGCCGACCGCACTCCGAAAGCCACACTCAAGACTCACTCAGAGAACAACATACGGGTAAAGTGCACGCGATGCCAGGCTGCCCAATAGCGGAAAGAGAGCAGATTTGGTGGCCAGCACACGTTTTGTTCGATGCGTTTGTAAAATGTACAAATTGTTTATTGTAAAATGTAAAAAAAAAAAAAAAATAAAGAAACCAAAACAATCTTAGCTCACTTTTTGTACGTGTTTCATCTATGATTCGTACATTGGATATTGTGATTTTCTCGGGACCGTCGTAGAAGTGATCATTTGAAGTGTTTTGAACATTTCTTATATTTTTTTCAATTTAACAAGAAATCAGTCGCACTAAGAGGAAAACTAAAGTGTTGCCCATAAATGTTTACCAGTTTACTACCTCGTTCGTTCATTGTCTGCATTCGTTGTGAAAATTAATGAACGCGATCTGTGTCTTTGCAGAGAAGAGTATCCTTCAATGGTAATCCGCTCATACGAGGTGTCAAAGCGGTGGCCCTTTGCATCAATCGGTACCCAGGGAGCAGCGCTCGCGTTTCCCAAATCCATCTTCCCTTTTCAGAGTCAAAGGCTTATGGTGCCGGTGCACGTTTCAAGCGCCGTTTGGGAAGATTGCGGGGTACGCCCTAGAATTGAGCAAATTCAATGATCACGACGCATGTTTTTGCTCCAGTGGAGTAAACCGGAGAAAACCCGCTCACGAGAATGAGCAAGTTCCTTTTGGAAGAGCCCCGGCTGGCCTCGAACCAGCAACCTTCTCACTAAAGGAGGAACAGCGATACCCGGCGTGCCACTCGCAACAAATCATCTGCAATGTATTCACGCGAAAAAAATGAGATGGAGAAAAAAACAAAAAAAACAACGGACAAGCCTCTGTCACCCAAAAGCCCGTCGCTGACACAGCTACACC